>CAUYTI010073042.1:0-43141 GCA_963575145.1 Galago senegalensis
GGAGAAGAAGAAGGGAATATACGGTTTTCGGCTGTCATATGACTATTTTGCCAGAATATGAGTTTTATATTATTTTTGTTAATTTTATAATGTTAAACTATAATAAATAATTGCTGAGAAGTGATTATTGAGAACTGCTTATCAAAGTTTGCCTTGTTGTCAAGCCCTGCACTGTGCCGTCCCCTGCCCTCCGCCCCCCCGCTGCACCCCCCGCCCCCCCGTCCCCCAAGCTCTGCCCCCGCTCCACCCCCCCGCCCCCCGCCCCTCCCCCGCTCCCCAGCCATGTTGTCCCACCTTACAGATATTAGAATCTGGTCACCCTAGTCTGCCACCAACCAATCCATTGTATTCACTAACAGCTCAGGCAGCAAGGTGTATTTTTACTAAGATGTGATCCAGGTGGGAAGACTGGTGATTTCATGCCCCTGGTGAATCCATTTATCAGCAAACTAAGAGACTCCTTGAAAGATGAATAGCGTGTGTCAAAGGTCATCCTCCTGCTTGCCAGCAGCATCTAGAGGTCATCAGGGAGAAGACACATAGAGAATATGCCTTTGTAGAACACATTAATATTAATAATGAATACATCACTAAATATTAATAACAAACACATGTCTGCACTGGAAAATTTCCTTAGTTTCTAAAGCCTATTTAATTTCTTATTCTAGATAGTAATCCTATAGTTTAACTGAGCTGACCTTTCTCTCCACTGCAAGTGTGGGTCTATTGACATAATTCATAAAATACAATCTCACTCTCCTTACCCAGCAAACAGCATGGAGGCAGAGAAACAGAGCCACAGTCATGGATTCTTACCATACCAAAATCAGAACTTTTAAAGCATTTTCAGGAGATACATTACTTTAATTCTGTCACCATCAAAATAATTTGTTTAATTGATGCATAATATAATGAAATTTTTTCTGAATAAAGAATGAAATGTACTGAATTTTTTTTTATTGTGAGAATTACTATTTTGTATCATTCTTGATGGAGGTGATGTTGTCCCTAGTGGGGTGAAAATTTATCCTTGTGGAAATAAAAAACACCAACAATAGTGTGTGTCCCCACTACCAAGGACATTAGGCATTATAGTTTATCTGTGGTGCCACATTTCACAAGGAAAGGGCAATTAGAAAGACATAAATAAAAACTACTTGGAGGGGTGATAGTGAAAAAAAGTGTGAGAAACATTTCTACAGATCATATGTGGAAAAATACAAATTCTCGAACAGATTTCCTTAGCACCATCTCTTCATTTCCCCAACTGCTCTTTATTAGGTGAAATATACAAGCTAATTTTATTCATATTTCAAACAATTCTCTGTTAAGTCATATCTATAGAAAGTAAGCTGTAAGGCTGAAGCCTATCTTCCTGATAATTATATGTATCCCTGGGGTCATTCTCAGTTCTTTGGCATCCGGGTGCTGAACTCCCTGCAAAGAGAGCTGGTGTAGGTAGTACGGGGCTAAGTGAACTATGTGTAGGTTTGGCTGGATCTTCAGGGGAAAGAGGAGAGAGTATCTGTATCACAGCTTCATTTGAGTGGTTAGGTCACTGCCAGAAATGTCAGAACAAGAAATAAATGGAGAGGAGAAATCCATTCCCTTCCTGGATGGAGTTCTTTATCTCAGAGAAGGACACTGTTAACAGCTGGACAGAAGAACATCAGTCCTCCTTAATCCCTTTACAACTCTTCCATCATCTGCTCCTGATGATTTTAGCTCTTAAATCTCTCTCTTTCTTTCTTTTTCTTTTTCTTTTTTTTTTTTTTAGTTTTCCATCTTTAACATCATCACTTTTCTAGTTCAAATTCATTTTTCATCTTAGCTACTATGATTGCTTTCTAAAGTGTGTCTGTATTCATCCTTGCAATTCCCCTTTCCCCATCTATTTTTACAGCACAGCCGAAGTTTTAACATAAATCATGAATTGGTTATTGATCTGCTTAAAAATCTCTCAGCAGCTTCTCAATCTTTTCCTTTACCAGTCAAACCCTCTGTGTTAGTTATCTAGGTCAGCACAATGAATTACCCCAACACTCAGAAGCTCAAAACAACACACATTTATTACCTGCAGTCTCTGTAGGGAACAGAGCTGCGGGGCTCTGCCTGCTGCTGCGGTTCAGCCAGCCTTTCAGTCTTCTCAAAGCTGGACGGGGGCAGGGGGATTTGCTTTCAAGTTCACTCACGTGACTGTCAGCAGCCTTCAACTTTTCCCCACATTTGAACATAGATGTCCTTGTCACTGGGTAGGTGGCTTGAAAGAGACAGTGAGAGGAGACAGAGAGAGACGGAAGGCAAAATGTTTGTAACCCTACTTGAAAAAGACTTGCTAGACTCTTATCACTGAATAATTTGCCCAAACTCAATGGCAGGAATACCAGGAGGCAGGAATCAATGAAGGAGCTCTTAGAGGCTGCCTGCTACACTCCCTAGCATGAACTTACAAGTCGGGCCCCAGCCCTATTCTGGGCTCTCATCTTAAAACACACCCCACACTCTTACCACACCTGGCCTCTGCCCCTGTTTCCCAGCACTCTATTCTCCAAGCTTTTTGCCACAGTGGCCCTTTTGCATATTTTCCCCTTTTCCTGGACGTCCCTGCTCTGTCATCTTTGTGTACTTCTCTTTCTCATCTGGATTTTACACTTGAATTGAATCTGAACTGAATAACACAACAAAAGAAATGCTTCAGAATAAAATGGGGGCATAAAGGATAATGAATGTTCTACATAATGATTATTTAAACCTTTATCTCTGACAAAAAAAAATAATAAGGACCTTAAATAACGTCGGATTAGGGCACACAGAATCAGAAGGATCTCCGAGCCAGAGCAGAGAGGTTTGCAGTGCACTCCCTCCCTGCACAAAGCTGCATCGTTTAATTACTGGTTCAATGCAAGGTTAATAATTACTATCAACTGTCACATTCACTTAAGGCTTTTCTGAGAAAATATTAGCAGTACACTGACAATGTAGAGCTTGGGATTTCAGGCAAGTGAGTGTGCCCGGGCAGGAAGCTCACATGGGGGACGGGATTACAGAGTATGCAGGCAGATGCAGATTGACTGCAGCAGTCCAGCCGGCTAAGCTAGCATAAATAATGTTTAAAATCTCATAAAAATCTGTAATCTCTCATACTTTATGCTTCGTAATGGAATTTTGGTGGGGCATAAAACAGGTTAGGAAGAACACCAGTAAGATAACCAATAGGTACCATCTTTGAAGATCAGATTTCGGTGAAATAAAAACCCATTAAAGATTACTTTTAAAAATATTCTGAATAATTACACTTAAACACATTGCCAGTGTTTGTTAGTATCGTAAAGGGAAAACATTTTTTTTTCTGGAACATTTCTATGATATGATCAATTCAAAGTGATGTGCCTTGTTTTATAGTAGGAGATAATCTTGATGGTACACATTTCAGGTTGGTCAAATAATGGGAGACATAACAACTCTTTTAGAAAAACCCTTTACTTTTATGTTTTGCTGACAAACAGTTTCATTTTTCTTCCCATACTCAGGGTATACAGATTCAAGGAGCCACTAATGCCCAAATATATCTGTATTCTGTTTATGAAGATATAAAAAGAATAAAGACTCAAATTGGATAGGAAAGCAAATGCTTTTGCAGGGAAGGTTTGAATTGTATCATAATATTTTACTAGGGCTTTTTAAAATATGTAACGTTTTATTTGTCAAACTAATATTGTAAAATGTTAGATACTAAATAATAGTCCATTTATTTTACTTTCTAGTTAAAATTCGTTTCTTTTAAATTATATGTCTTATAGCGGTTTTCTTTTCAAAATATTTGCACTGTAGAATTGGTTAGAGTTGCTGTTTTTTACCCTGCATATAAAAAAGTGACTATATTTACATTTTTCCCTTTGCTAATTTTTTCATAATCTCCTTGTATGATTTATTTCCCCATCATCTATAATTGTTTTGGAATTTACTTCCCTGCCTCCTCCTCTGCCCTAACTCTGTTCTGGATGTGGGGAAACCTTCGATCTGATGACAGAATGTCCTTCTGCCATGATGCTCTCTCACTACTGCACACACAGATATAAGACCTTCTGCTTATATATCAAGCAGGCATTTCACATCACTTATGTCCAAAACAATGATCATGATCCCCGTTTCTCTCCACGAAAAGTCGCTGTGTTTCTAAATTTCAATCTCATCATTTATCCACTTCCTAAATTATAAGATTAAGCATTACTGAGCACTATGCAGGATCCTTTTCATTTCACATCCTAATTTCAGCAGATTTTGTCACATTTACCTCTAAACTATAGTCCGAGGGGGCCACATTGCTCCATGCCCAGTGCTAATATCCTGGTAGAGATCACCATTATCTGTTACTGGCTTAGACTCCTTCCTTAATGGTTTTCATTCCTACATTTTTTTTCTTTCATCTGACTCTTCTCCCTTAAGCGTTCAGAATCATCTTTTACGATCATATCAGAGCATGCCACTGCCCAGTGAAAAGGGCTTCTCATCTCAGAGTTGAAGCCCACTGTTTAAATAGCCAACAGGGTGGTGATTCAAGATCTATCCTCCATCACCAGCATGCCTTGTACCACACCTCTGCTCAACCAAGTTTTGCTACCGTAAACATATGCTGTCCCTAAAACACGCCAAGTCCTTTCCTGCCTCAGGGACCAATTGCTCTCCTCTCTGCCTTGAATATACTCCTGGTATTTTATAATGGCTCAGCGCTACACATTATTCATGTCTGTATCCAAATGCCACCTTCTTTGGAAGGGTTTTCACGACTACTTTATCCAAAAAAATATGATCTTTGTCAAAGCACAGAATTATACCGCCCAAAGTTAAGGTGGCAAAGATATTGTTTAAGCATGCTGAATGAGAGCAAGGGGCCAGAGCGGAGTCTGAACTCAACTCTACTAAAACAGAAGGAGGGGGACTTTTAGAGCTGGGGAAAGGGAGAGATACTATGCCTCTTTTGTTTGCTAATTGGCTTTTCCCAAAGGGAAAATAAACTTTCCCCTATTTTCATGAGAAGAGGTAATTTTACAACTTGGAGCAAGGTGCCTCCCTAACTTAGGCTCCTGCCCTTCCACTGAGACTGGGAGGCAGAGCCTCTATTATTCCTGATAATTACATTTCAAAAGGATGACTCCAGGTCATTGAGAAAGACCATTTAGGGCTATAAAACTGGCAAAGAGTTTGTTTTTTTTTTAACTTTACATCTAAAAGTAGCAGAAAAAGAATTTACAACTACAAGTTTTCTAAAGCAAATGCTCTAAGAAAAGGGATGCTGGTGAGGCTGGAGACAGAAACTAGCAGCTCTAAAGTTTAGTCAGGCTGAAGGGAACAAAAGGCCCTCTAAGTTACCTCCCATCTCCGTTCCTGTATTCTCTTACTCAGCTTTATTTTACTTTATTTTTTCTTTTAACTTGGCTATAACTTTATTTTTCTCCCTAGACCATAAGCTGTCTAATGACAACAATTTTTCCCATTGGATTTAGAATTATATTCCTAGAATCTAGATTTATTCCTAGCACATGGCAGGTAAATAGTCAATAATTTTTAAAAAAGAATTAAAAAGGATATCAAACAATCCGTATAGCATAAAAACATAATGAGTTGGGAAAATGTGAAACACTGAGGTTACATAAAATGTACATCAGAATGTACTTAAATTCCATTGATGGTTTGAGGATATGAATATTAACAGATACCTACCGTTACCTTCCCACCATCTTTACTTACAATGAAACATACCTGCTAACATTAGTATTTCAAAATGAACTGCCCATCTGTGTCTATCTCTCTGAATCTCAAATAGGCTTTTCAAAAAGGTGATGACAGCACCAGTCTTTAATCAGACATGCAGCGGGAAGTTGAGAATGAGGAAAATCCGCTGTCACGCCCCAGGGTTCTTCAAACAGGCCTAAAGTGAACTCTTTCTTGTGGAGTGCTCTCCTGGGGAAAAAGAAGACTGATTTGGGATGCGCTGATTTCTGCGTCTCAGCGGCTGTCTTCACTGATGCCCTGGAAGCTATCGCATCTCTGAACCACTTCTACACAGACTGAAAAGGAGAAGAGTTTTATCTAGCAAGCTTGCTCGGCACCTGCGGCCCTGTTGGCACGTGCCCGTGAACCACACAAGGGGCCAGTCACAGCTCCCTTGGTAAGCCCTGACTTCCCGTAACACCAACAGTAACAACAAAAAAAGTGAGAACAGTGCAAGCTTTCCAGGGAATCCTCAACCTGGAATCAGTGGAATTTCACAGATCTGTGAAGTTGATATAGTTCAGCCTTTTGGCCACTTGCAACTGTTTGCCCCTTCTTATAATATCGAGATCTTTTCAGGGATAAAATGACCATTTTTTTTTCTGGGTTGAGATATGGGGGTGGGCAGCAGCATCCCTCAAAGTGACAACAAATTGCCATCTTCTTTAAAGAACTTGGAGTTGTATAGCTGTAGTCCTAAGCGATTGTTGATGACCAGCATGGCTTTCCTCTATCACCAAAGTTCAACTTCTTTCACTTTGTTTAGCAGGCATGGGCTGGGTTCACACCTACCTGTCCTGGAGTATGTGGCTGGTGCCCTAACCACTAAAATATGGGCACCCCAATTTCTATCATTTTGGACAGCACTTCAGGGTCTCTATCTGATGATTTGGTTGTACAAACAAGATCTTGACCCTTGAGTTATTTGAGTCCTTAGTTGTCTTGCTCTTGTTGGGTTGTGGTCACTGCAATGAAACATGGTTAGCTAATGGGCTCAAAATGCCAAGATGGATCCCATTGAATCCACTTGATTCCAGACATACTCTTGTCTATAGCGTTGACAATAACCCTAATGCTTATAGTTATTATAGTTAACTATCTGTGCTCAATTTTTAACTCTTCTAGAGGCTGTCTGGTATTTCATCAAGAGGATACTAAAGGGATCAGGTCACATTCATAATTCCCTGTCTAATCAAACCTGGTTGAAACTGTCTTTCTCTGGAAACCAGATACTCTTGCTGGTAGAGTTTAGGAATGTGGACTGGGAGCAAAATTCCATAATTTGATCCCTAGGTATGATGTAGATAGAAGCCAGATCTACTTTCATCCTTTGTTTCTTGACCTATGTAATCTAGGTATTACAGTACTTTATGTTAGTCATTGGATCATTGCAGATAACTTCATGATGGAGAATTGTATATTTGACTTCTCAAGTTGCTATGATTAAGTACCATAGACTTAGCTAACAGAAATTTATTTCTCCTAGTTCTGGAAGCTGGAAAGTTAAGGTCAGATAAATACAACAGCCAAGCCTCTTCCGAGTGAGGGCTGCCTCCCTTGCTTGAAGATGACCACTTTGACGCATTATCTCTCAAGAGGGAGAATGAGTTGTCTTGTGTCTTTTCTTGTATGGAAACTAATCTTATCATATTGAGACCTTACATGAGGACCTCATTTAATCTTAAATACTTTTTTAAAGACTCTCCAAATTTAGTCCTATTTGCAAAAGTATAAACTTTGAGGGCAAATAATTCGGTCAGTAGTAAATAGTGTCCTTAATCTGTAAGTTATTTTCATGAGGTAACCTCTTAGTTGAGACTTCAGTCTGACCACTAATGGATCAGAAGGTAAAACCAGTGAATCTTATGGTCATTTGCCATCAAAAGAAGTTTTTTGGTCCAATGCAGTGTGTGGAATAAAAAGTCCATAGATCTGGCATTTTGTAGGCCCAATGTGAACAGAGAAACAAACTTCTATCCAGAACCTATATTCATTCTAGTAATGAAAAAAAAACTCTGCTTTTTCCAAGGGATAAAGAAGCCTCTCAATTGGATTGCCACCAGATAGCAGAAATCTCATAAAATGCCCTAAGGGCAAATCAACGTCTTTAGCTGCTGCCTTTATGGTGTCAGGGTAGTCGTCCAAAACTGCTGATAGCTGTACCAGCCCTGAAGTGAAGTGAAGCTGTGCTACTAGACTCAAGGACAGCTTCCACCATGGCCACTATTTTGGACACAAGGATAAAAGGGTTGTACTGCCAAGTGCTGCCACCAACTGAGATCCAAGATCCAGTCATTCTGTCATTTGCTTGTTTAGTCTCTGCTTGGGTGAATGCCCTCTGGCTACCATTAACCTAAGTTCTATACACTTTGTGCCCATTTTCACAAGAATATCCAGAGGGATTTTCCCTAGGATACTTTCTTCTCAATCCTCCAGCTATTTATTTCAGCCCCATCAACCAGCCAAGCCAGAATTTCTCAGTAGTTAATATGCATCTGTAAGTTGACTAATTCTCCCTAGGTATGAACTGAACAACCTTATGTACTACTTGTAGCTCTTCTTGCTAAAATGATTTACATCTACAATGGCAAGCCACTTCTGTGAAGGCTATAATTGATAAGAACTCAGTTTTAACCACCACCAACATATGACATGGGCCACTGTGTAATGCAGACCTACATTACGTGAACTTCCTCTCCTTTCAGTTGGCAGGAGATGTGAGTTGAGTAAGAAGCATCAGTGCAGTAGAATTGACGATGGAAGTGATAGATACATGATCTGCATGCTCATGCAATTTACCTATTCTTTCTCATTTTTACCAGGCCCATTTCAAATAAAACATTTACATTTGATAGAGGAATGCTAATGTGCTTGTCTGGGACTATCCCTGGTGGATCTAACAACACACAGTTTTGTCAGATTATTTAGTAAATAGTCACTTGTAGTAACTTTCACTCAATCTCTCTTTAAGACAAGTACTACACTAAAACTTGTGTTTGTGTGCATAAAGGAAACTGCCTAAACACAGGATGATGTGCCTTTGCTACTCAACTTAGATGTCTGTGCTACAACTTACTTACAGGGGCTGGTCAAAGAGTCTTCACCCTTTTAACTGCTATGGCTATGTCCAGTATTGCATGGATATTCTTGCTAACATGGCCAAAGAGATAGGACAGCTTGTAATGCATGCCAGACCTGGTACAGAGTTCTCTGTTACTCAGCCCACATTCAAAATGACCAGCCTTCTAAGTGACACAATGAATAGCTTAAGCAGTATCTTTAGGTTATTTCTGAACTCAGAAAGTTTCAGATGGGGTTACAAGGAGCAACATTTTGTCCTCTATATTACAGAAGATGTTTAGGAATGTTCCAAATCATTGGATTCCTAAAAATTGTACCAGTGTTGTAGGCTTCTGAATCTTTATGTTATTTATCAACTACCATCAACATGTATATATCTTATTAGAGCACCTAAAGTTCTTTCCACCTTCTGTTTACCTTGCCTAATTAGACCAATATCTTTAATATAGTAAAATATAGTGATGCCATAAGGAAGGTCAGAATGATCAAGATCATTACATTCTATGCAACAATAGAGAGTAAGATTGTTAATATAGATCCTTACCATGTAAAGATGATGTCATTTGAGGCCTTCCTACAGAATGGATTGAGAAGAGTGCCTTTACAACATCAAGAGAACTATTCCTAGTTGAGAGCTGAGCTAACAGCAGCTAGAAGCTATGGATGAGGCTAGTGAAGACTGGTCTACTGTCAATTACAATGATCTATCTTTGTTGTTGTTATTAACTGAGATCACATTGGTCAATTGAAGATTGAAAGAGGAACCATTAGGGACTATCCCTCTTAAATCTTTCCAATATTTGATGGAGGCTATGAAACCCAAAATTCCTCCTCAGGTGTCGCTGCTGATGTAAACTCTTGGATGTGAATGTAGAGTGGGATGTTTCATGGGCACCCACTCTTCCATTTCTGTAAAATGGCTCTACTCTACAGGTCAGAGAAACATTAAGAAAGTTCCTTGAGCTACTAAGCATATTCAACTAATTCACGTTATCAGGAAGTACATCAGTACTCAGGAACACAGCTTGGGTTCATGGAAATACCTCTCTCCCATGAGATGGACTTGGGCCACATCTTCATTCATATCTTGCCTTTCATTCTCCTCCTTTAACTCAAGAACACTGATGGCTTTTCAGCTTACACAATATATCAAGATATCGTCAAAATGTCTGTGTTTCACCATTACATTAGTGCACATTGCCCTGGAGAAGTGACTGCAGAACACTTGGGAGTATGATCAAAGAATTCTTGGCCATATGCATTTATGACAAGACTAACTTGTCTTCCATTTAGTCAATACATTGTGAATCTGTAAACTAACCTTAGATCTGGAAATTGACATAGAAATGAGTATTTTGGGCTTGGGGCCTGTGGCTCAAGCAGCTAAGGCACCAGCCACATACACCTAAGGTGGCAGGTTCGAATCCCCAGCCCGGGCCCGCCAAACAATAACGATGGCTGCAACCAAAAAAAAAAATTGCCAGGCTTTGTGGCGGGCGCCTGTAGTCCCAGCTACTTGGGAGGCTGAGGCAGGAGACTCGCTTGAGCCCAGGAGTTGGAGGTTGCTGTGAGCGTGCTGCCATGGCACTCTACCCAGGGGGACAGCTTGAGGCTCTGTCTCAAAAAAAAAAAAAAAAAAAAAAAAAAGAAATGATTATTTTGCATTGTCATAGGTGAGAGTTTATAATTATTTACTTATAATTATTTAATGATTTATATATATAAATATATATAAATAAAATATATATATGTAATTTAATTTTTAATTATTTATATATATTCATACGCACTGAGGCACCCCCTAATTGATTGTCATATCTCTTTGCCATTGCACAAATCTAATTGTGGTTGGGAGATTAAAACATCTCTACTGTCACTTTGCTATACTCATTAGGGTAATTACATTCATTTTGCTTTTTGTGATGAAGATGAATACTGCCATTAGGCCTGAAACATACACATTCTGATTATCCCCACTGATAAGTGGCAAGTCCATGGCAGGCTCTCTAACTATCAATCTTGTCTCACCAATCTTGTCTCTCCTACCATTGAGCTCCTTAAACATTTGATAACATCCACATTAGGAAATTTTACATGGTTTCAGTGAAAAGATGAATTCTAGGGCCTCCCAAGAAACATGGGGAAGAGCTCAAGTCTTATAATTAATTTATTAATATCTCCCCACAGACTTCTTGCCTCTTTCTTGAATGCTACATCAAGGATGTTCGGGCATTTTTATCACACTTACTGAATGGCATCTTCCTATTTAAGGTTCAAGGCACTAATGCACTAGACTAGTACAGCCAGTCTCTCTTGTTTTTGCCAGAACATTTAATCAGGTCCTATGAGTGTCCCTTGTCAACTAACTAACCCCTGCACATCATTCAACATCATAAAGATCCATTCCCAAGTATTCTTCAGGGTGCTGAGACACATATGATATATAAATGTGCACACTCACACAATTCCTTTTAAAGTAGGAGCCAAACTTCTTCACAACTACAAGCCATTCCTGGACTCTGGTTATTGGCTTAGAAGCAATATCATTGTGTATTTTCAAATCACCAATCACCTCTACCTTATCACAATTAATCATAGATGAAACTTCAGTAATTATGATGCCAGAAATTATGTTCAGACTGACTTCAGATTTCTTGGCAAACTCCAAAAGTTCATCCTGATCATTTGCTCTCGGGATAACTCTTGCTACCAAACATAGCCTGAAGACCTTAGAAAAGAGGGCCAGATGTAAAAGTTCATGGGCTGGCACTTTATTGGGGAGCAAAATCCTAGGGACAGGGGTGAGGAAGAGATTTTAAGTAAAACAAATAGAGAAATAAAATACAAGAAAGTATATTGCCACGTTTCATTAAAAATTAATAATTCATTCTCAGTGAATTCTGTTAAAGAGCCCAAGTAAAGCCATGGCATTTCTGAACCATGGCTTGTGGGCAGAGCTGGAGAGCAGGAGAGTTCATCTGATCTCTCTTGTCACCCCTGCTATAAGTTCTCCGAGTGAGGACTAGCACCTCAGCAGAAAAGTGGACCCCAGGTAGAAGGTGGGGTGTGGGTGTGCGTCAGGGAGGAGGCACCAGAGCCCTGTCCCAGTGGACACTGGGAACATAGCAAACCTTCTCTGGGGCTGCTCCAGTAAGAAAGCACCAAGGTATAGTCTGAGCAGTGACTTGCGTGGATAAGCTGAACCCACAAGGAACATTGATGAATTTCCTTAAATTTTTGTATAAAGTAAGGCTTTATGGCCAATTGTATAAATTACATAACTAATTACTTATCTTTCATTTAGTACCTGATAACCATCAAAGTTTGGTAGAGAATCTTGGTATGAAAGGTGGAGGTGAGCAGCACAGCAGCATGCAAACCAATAAAGATTATCTTGGGTAAAAAGCTTATGACAGCAAAATGAGTAGAAGGAGTGTGGGTAAGAACGGTGTTAGAGAAAGTTACTAACTTAATCTGTCTACATTAGTCTGTCTTAATCTGTCAACACAGTACCCACCCTGTACTGAGACTTATTTAATCAGCTCCCTGTACCTGGAGGCAGGACCCAGGTATTGATACTATTTTACAGCCCCTAAGTGAGTTTGATGTGTGTCCAGGCAGAGGGTCTTCCATGCCTGCTTCAGCTTGTGACCTGTTATGACCTTCTCCTTCAACATATGGGAGGAGGCACCAAGCAAGACCCATCATTCATATCTCATGCTCTCCCAAGAATAGTAGTTCAGCTACTATTTGGAGAGAAACATGTACTAGTTGTCCTTATATATGCTATTTTCATGCAATACAATATGCAAATTAACAATCTACAATGTGTATAATAATAATTAAATTATTGCTGGATATCATCTTTTTATCTTAGCCTTTGAGACTTTAAAGAGTAGAAAAATAACATTTTAGTCCCTATTAGGTATTACTTTTCTACTTTTATATGTGCACAACGATGGTATTTACTAAAATAGAACACCTAAATAGGAATATTTGTGTTCTATACTAACAATTAAATTGTCGGGTAATATTGTTTACTAAACACAGACTGTATGTGATTTTCTTCAACAGAGAAGGCCTTAAAGCAGATTAAGGAAAAGATTTGTAAATGATAAACACATAAAAAATACTTGAAAGCTTGTGCAATATGACAGTGAGTGCCAATGACACACTGTTTCTAATCTTAGCAACTGTAATCAGAATCTAATTAAACAAAATGAAAACCTTCGTGGGCAAAATACAAATGGCTTTATACAAAACTATAATTTCAGCCTTAATATGCATATTTCCATCCAGGCCTTATGTCGACTTACAGATTGAAAAACACTCCAGGTCCTTAGCCCTTCAAATAATAAATATGCTTAAAATGGGCTTAAAGCATATGGACCTCAGAGGATACTGCATTTTGTCCTTTAGCAAGCTGAACCAGCGTAACCTTGAGATACGATTTGCTTCTCTTTGTGTGTGTGTTTAGGCATGAACAGGAAGATGAGAATTTACATCTAACATTTTAACTGGAACTTTTCCCCCTAGATTTAAGACAATATCTATCAATCACATGCCAAGAGCATTTTATAAGAAGACTAAAGAAAAAAAGCTAGTCTCTGAATTATTTAATCCCTGTCACTCTACATCTGACAGTATCTTTATATTCCCCTACAGTGTATAATTTGTACGTGTAGCAGTTACTTCGTCCTCAGATATTAGAGAATGATAAACCAGAAAAAAAAAAAAAGGGCTTCCCGCACAAGTGTTGGGAATTTGAGCAAAAAACAGTAGAATTATTCTTTCCTCATTCTTAGAATTTACCTTGAATATTTCACTCTACCTACCTGAGAACGTCCATGCTTGTTCACGTGGCAAACATTTGACACAACAAGTGGCCAGGCTGTCATTTTGTGATAGATTTTCATTAGGTTTTATAATACCAAGGGCGACCTGTGAAGTGTCCCTTTGAAGCAATGCGACGTGCAGCCTGTAGAGGGCAGTCTGCTAAAACCAGACATCCAGTGAGTTCCCTTGTTCCACAGGGAGCTTGGCTGATGGTGGTACAAGGGTCTGAACACAGATTTCAGGTACAGAATCTCCAGTCCAGACACCCACACCCTGCTAGTCTATGTAGGGCTATTCAGACAAGTGTAAATCTATCTTACAGACTGTTTTACTGTATGGTTTTAAATATCATTAATTTCAGTTCTATTATAAGAGAAAATAAAATCATTGAAAGGTCATTTTGAAGAAAAGATCTGTTTCTTTTAGATCAATAAACACAATGGACCCCATGAAATTGAAAAATTCTAAATATGTTGCCATTTCATCTCTGAATATTAATCTGTAACCTAAATATCTCTTAACCTCCCTGTCCCTAGAAGAAAACCTACCTATATAATTGAATCATTATAAATCTTTTAATCTTGAATGATAAAACAAAGCATCTTACTGAGGTAAATAAGTACATGGGACCATTTTCTGTCATCTTCCCAGTTAGGCTCAGCCATTAAAGAGCTATTTGCTCCCAAATTCCCATTTTATGTTGCTGAGGAGTTCTTTCTCTTTCAAAAGTTGTCTGGGGTGGAGTTGGCGCCAATGTCACATTTTTTTCCACTTTGACATGGGTTATAGCCAATAACGACCTACAAAATTCTGTAAATTATCAAAATGATAAACAGAAAAGTATTTAGAGAAATCTCAAGTTCTCTGTTAGGGAAGTTGGGCGTCCAAACCCCCCAGAATCTCTTTCCCATGTAGTCTATCTGGGCTGTTCCACACAAGAAAATTCCAAAAGACTTGTGGAAACATTACCAGAAAATCGCCAAAAGAGTGAAATGTATTTTAACATTGTTTTTTATTCTCTTAAGCATTAATAAAGACCTTTTCTTTTATGAGAGTAATGGAATGAGGCTATTAATTTATTTTTGGCATCTATAAAAGACATTATTCCTAATTCAAAGTGGTAAATAAGTAAGAAATAGATTTTAGTTTTGTTTTTGTCTAACAGATACATGGTAGAAATAAACCTGGTAAGATTTCCTGCACCTCAAAAAATGGTTATGAAATAAGATAAACTACCACACAGAAAAAAACAAAACAAAACAAAATAAAAACACCCCCACCACACTTTTTTTTCAGTTTTCAGTTTTGGCCATTTCAGACTGAAATCTTGCTCTCAATAACAAACACAATATGTGTTTTACAGTGTAGCTTTTTTTTTTTTTTTGAGATAGAGTCTCACTATGTCCCCCTCAGTAGAGTGCCATGCCATTATAACTCACAGCAACCTCCAGTTCTTTGGGCTTAAGTGATTCTCTTGCCTCAGCCTTCCAAGTAGCTGGGACTACGGGCGCCTGCTACAATGCCTGGCTATTTTTTATGACAGTTGTCATTGCTGCTTAGCTGGCCGGAGCTGGGTTCAAACCCGCCAACCTCAGTGTATGTGGCTGGGTGCCGTAACCACTGTGCTACGGGCGTCGAGCCACACAGTGCAGCATTTTAAATTACACACTTTCTAATCATAGTAGAGTTGCAAATGGTAAAATGTTTTTAGTCCTTGGAAAATTCTTTGGTTTGGAATTTTGTCTATCAACATATAGATGAACAAAATGAAAATTAAAGCCTCATTTCCTTCACTAAAGGGGCAGGAAAACCAACTTAGTCCTTGGCTATTTTTAATTAAGCAAAATCTGATGATCTTAATGAGATAAAACTACGATTTCAGCAAAACTTTACTTCTAACATTTTATAAAGGCTTTTCCAGTACAATTTCGGAAATAATACCACATTAATTTTTACTATAGTTTCACTTTCCAATTTTTGCAGTGCACTATTTACAAAATAAATATCCGTATATTTTACAGTATATGAAGTAGTGCAGAGGGAAGCACAAAACTTATTCTAAAGTACAACCCTGTGTCCACCTTTTCCTATGTGAGTGTGTTTCCCAAAAGGGTACGCAGGAAGAAGTTTAATTAAGTCAGGAATGCAATAGGATATCTTATTTGCCAGTCTAGAAATGTTTTTAATATTTCACAGCAAACGCCTAAATTAGTAAATATATTCATAGCTAAACTTTTCAGAGTAAAACTGTTGGCTTCTAGTACCTGTTTGTTGACTTGCTTTTCCAAACGTGAGTTTATAGAGTGTGGGGGACCAGAGCTTGAACTAAGAATGATAAAGATTAGTGATTTGAGGCATTTGCGACACTGTGTGGCAGAAAGTGGTTCATGACAACCCAGTCACATGAATGCAGTGGACTTGGAAGTCTCTTGGCAAACTCAGATGGCTAAACTGAGACACTGAAAGGACATTTCTAAATAATATGGAGGGGAAAAACTTGTTTCCTATTCAGATTTTTTAAATCAGTGGTATCGATATTATAAAATATGTCTATGGATAATATTTATTAATCATGGGTTACACGGAGTCAGGGAGACTGTGGATAAATCTTTTGTTTGGTTTGGTTTTTAATTACTTATTTAAATTTTTACTTCCTTCCAACTTTTACACACTCTTTTAGGGCAAGGAACACCTTTGCCTTACTTCTTTGAATAACCTGTGACCAGTGAAATGTCTGATACTTTGTAGAATATTAATTAGTTTTATGATACTAAATTGTTTGGAGCACAGAATTTTTTTTTTTTTTTAGGGAGAGACTTACTATGTCATCCTCAGTAGAGCGCTGTGGCATCACAGCTCACAGCAATCTCCAACTCTTGGGCTCGAGCGATTCTCTTGCCTCAGCCTCCCAACTAGCTGGGACTAAAGGCACTCACCCCAAAGCCTGGCTAATTTTTGTTGCAGTTGTCATTGCTGTTTAGCTGGCCTGGGCTGGGCTCAAACCCACCAGCCTCAGTGCATGTGGCCGGTGCCATAACCATTGAGCTTTGGGTGCCAAGCCCACATAAGAAATTTTATAGTGTATATATAGTCACCCTACAATAAACTACACCACATGACTGGAAAATACTGTTATTGTTTCTTACTGCTTAGTCACATCTTTCTGAGTTTAATCTATTTTTATAGAATTCCTACTGTATTTATTTAAAAATTGTTGTTATAGCAAGATAATATTATTTACTTTTCTATTAAGAACTTCTGTATATATCCATGAAAGGCAATTTAAATAAATACTTCAATATTCTATAATTAAAAAAAAACATTCAATGCAAAGTGTTGGGTACTACGTTGTGAGGCTTACTCCTTAATGAACGTACCTTGCCTGTGAAGGAGCACAGTGAGTTCTCTGTTTCAGTGTTATGTAAAACATGACCATGGTGCCAGTCACCATTGTTGAGCTGTTAGAAAAAGGGTTTTAGCTAAGCGACATAATGACCTTGGAAGTGTCCACTTTTATTCCTACAACAAGATAAAAGGCAAATAGAGTAACAACTATACTCCATGAGAGTACTCGTGTGACAAGGAAAATGCATTAAGGAAAAATACACACCTAGACACATCCCATCTAAACGACAATAAACCAAAAATATACACAGAAAAATCTTGAACGGTGCCAGAGAGGGAAAAATATTTTACATGTAGAAGAACCAGATCATAGGATAATTATCCTGGATTCCTCATACCAACCAATCAATGAGAAAAGAGTGCAGTGCATGTGTGATGTGTTTACTGAGAAAAACTATCAACTTGGAATTCTATCTCCAGAAAAATTATTGTTCAAAAGTGAAGGAGAAATAAGACTGTTTCAGACAAATAAAAACTAAGCTAAACCTATTTTCCCCACCCCCTTTTTTTTATGGCCAAGGCTGGGTTTGAACCCGCCACCTTTGGCATATTGGGCCGGTGCCCTACTCCTTGAGCTGCAGGCACTGCCTACTAAACGTATTCTTAATTGAGCTAAAAGTTAGTTGTCTATTGAAAGTAATGATGTTAGAAATGTGATTGGGTAATGATAGCACACGAATAAGTGAAATTCATAATCACAATGCCAGAGGGAGGGAAGAGATAGAGACACCTGGGTATAAGCTACACACCCTGCATGCAAAGAGGTATCCTGTTACTACGATGTGGAGTCAGGTACGCTTACGATGGATATTGGAAACACCGAGCTTCTGCTATTTTTTTTTTGAAAGTATAATTGACATTCTAAAAAAGGAGATAAAAGAATCCTTTGAAATGCTCAATTAAGACATGAGCTAACCAGAAAAGAGAAAAGAAATTGCAATGAATAAAAAACATTTGGCAACATGGTAGATATCAATTCAACTACAGTGATAATTACTCCAAAAGTGAAGGGTCTAAATACACCAGTTAAAAAATATTATCAGAGTGGTCTAAAATTATGCCAAATTAGGTGTTCTCTGCAATAAACTTAGTTTAAATATAAAGATTCAGCTCCATTGAAGAATGGAGAGATATATACCACACTGTCTTAGTCTGATGGTGCTATCACAAAATACTATAAACTGGGTAGATTAAACAACATATGTGTAATTTTTCTTAGGCTTGGTGGCTGGATAACCTAAAACCAAGGTGCCAACATATTTGGTTTTTGGTGAGGGCCCACCCCAGGCTTATGCAGACCACCCCCTTCTCCACCCCCTTCTTGCTGTGTGCTTGCCTGGCTTTCCTGGGTGGTATTTAATGAACAGAGATCTTTCTTCCTTTTCCTGCAAAGGCACTAGTTTCAACATGAGGGTCTCATCCAAAGCTAAATACTTTCCAAAGGTGCTACTTCCAAATATTATTATATTGGGTTAGGATTTCAATATAGGAATTGTGGAGAACACAAACATTTAGCCCATAAGACATGCTTACACTAATAAAAGAAAGCTTGGCTAGCTACGTTAATATCAGAAAAAGCAGACATCAGTACAAGGAAGATTATCATTGATAAAAAGATCATACATAATAATTAAGGAATTCATTCTCCAAGAAGACTTAATAACACTTAATATGTATGCATCTTGCAACAATGCATCAAAACAGGTGAGCGTGCAGAACCTGCAGGATGAAATAATCAAATATTAACTGGAGACTTCAAACCCCTCCTTCCTTATCTAACAGATGAATCAAGCAAGAACCTATATTCATCAGTAACTAGAAAAATTACTGTTTTCATGGAGGTTAAATTCTAATGAACAGAGGCAAAATATAAGTGTATAGGGTGGTGCTTGTGGCTCCGTGAATAGGGCACCAGCTCCATATATAGAGGGTAGCAGTTTCCAACCCAGCCCCTGACAAACTGCAACAAAAAAGTAGCCAGGCATTGTGGTGGGCACCTGTGGTCCCAGCTACTCAGGAGCCTGAGGCAAGAGAATCGGCTAAGCCCAAGAGATGGAGGTTGCAGTGAGCTGTGACGCCACAGCACTCTAGCAAGGGCGACAAAGTGATACTCTGTCTCTTAAAAAAAAAAAAAAGATATATATATGTATATATATATATATGTATAAAATACATAAAATGTTTAGTATATTAAAGAGCAATGAATGAAATTTTGGAAAAGGGAAGGAGAGTAAGAGGAGGTTAGTGATATGGTTTAAATTTAAATTAAAATTTCAGAAAATAACTACCAGAAAAGTGGTAATTTAGGAAACATCTGACAGACTGATGGCTGAAACAAGCTACATGGATACCTGTGCACCGACATTCCAGAGGACTCCAGTGGAATGCCCATAGGCCCAACCCCCGGATGCTCAGCCCATCCATAGTGGCAAGAGTCAGGGTTCAGACTGTTGCATAGAAAGAAAACTAGCTTGGGGACATCGGAGTAAAATTCAGCAGCTTAGTGGCGGCATAATATCAGCAGAGTTAGAAAGGGGCTAAAAATTACCCTTGAGCTTATAAATCAATCAATCTGTCCTGAAAGCTGTCACCTAACTTTCCCAAGGCCTAAGGCAACTTTGTTACCTAGTTAGTTCTGCCCTTGAGAATCGTTCTGAGACTTAGTGCCTCCACCCCCATGACCTTTTTCATAATCAAAAGTCCACCTGCATGACTGAGTCATGAGATCTATTAACACTTTACGTTTTCATTCTGTAAACACATGCCCTGAAATCTTAAATAAAACCTTCTGAGAATTTGAATCAGGGGCATTTATCTGCCTGGCTGCAGGCTGATATGTTGTTCTGCCCTCCAGCTCTCAGCAGCCTTTTCCCGCAGAAACCCTTCCAGTGATTTCTCTGCGCCATTTCTCCCTCCGCCTCTGGATCGGGGGTCGGGAAAGTCCCCTTTTGGGAAACTCTCAGTCTGCTGGGTTTGGGTTCCTCTCTGCACCACAACAGACAGACACTTGGGAAAGAATGTTGCAGGCGGATGAAAGAGCTGGTTTCTAGGTTATTCATGACTTCGCCTGATTTCCCTTTCCTCGTTAACTGTATCTTCTTAATAATGGCTGCTAGTTCTTTAACGCTTATTAAATCCTGGATTAAAAAAATGCCAGCCACTTCACACCTATCACAATATTTAATCATGGCAATAACCTCGAAAAGGTGATCTACCACCCTTGCTCAAAAGAAAAATAAATAGCAAGGAAACCGTGGACTTCGTTTTAGTCTAGTCCACGTTGCCGGTAACAGATGCACCAGATCCTCACTGGGCTCAAGCACATTCTCTTCTACCAGGGACCTCCCTGTCCTGAATGAGATCACAGAACCATCCCTACGTTCCGCCCTTCACTTGCACCTCCCTAGGGTTTATGGCAACATGTATTGTGTATTGATACAAAACAGATCAGTTAATACAGCTCAGATAAGGTCCGGTGTCTTTTTAACATGGGCCTGAAACACAGATTTGAATTCTGCAAACTTGAAGAGGCTCCTAAGTGTGTGAGGCAACGGGAAGTGAATAGTCACGTTTTACTTTCCTTTTTTTTCCCTACTTAATCCCAAACTTTGACCCTATAATTATAAACTACTTGGGCATATCCTAAAAGACCAGTCCAGAGGTTTGCAGCCTTTGACCAACTATCATCTATTATACCACTTATTTAACAAAAAAAATAGTTTCAAAATGAACTTTAATGTAAATTATAGAGAATATAACAGAATGAAATTTCAAGTCTGCACTATATTACCCCTTGAAAAGGTCCTTGCAAAGTTGGAAATCCATAACTTAACTTACCAACTCCTATTGCATACCTATTTAGAAGAGCAGTGAGAGAAAAAAATTGTAAAGCAATTAAGAATAATAAATAATTATATTTTATATAAGTATAGGAAAACTCTACTGAATCCCTGGTTTCTCACCTCTACGGGACAAACATTCAGCCAATATCACATTGCTTACATTTTTTTAACCAAATTAACAATTTTTATTTAAAAAAAACTCATAAACACTGTAGAATGACCACGGATGAAGTCACTTTGTGGAAAAATCTTTGTAAACCACCAATTCGTAGGGATAGTTTCAAATAAAAATTGAGCATGAACGGTAGTTTAGGAACACTTTTTCAGGGTTGTGGATAATATTAGTAAGTATTCACAATATCGTGCTTGCCAAAATACGTAAAATTTTAAAATGATTTGACAGATGTATTAGATGACCTCCTGAAAATGTACTGATTTACTGGCCATTAAATCACAGGTAGTTAGATGGAATATAATCTTTCGTTGGTCACGGGCATATAACTTGAGATGTAATTTTTTGTCCTGTCTTAAGCGGATGGTCTCTATATGTTTCTCCATCTGTTAAAATTAAACATAACTAGTGCCTCAAAATCATAGACTCACTGATTCTAGATAACTTAGTATTCCAAATGTTCAATATTCCTTTAAAATATGTTTAATTACTGTAAGGAATTCGATTTACTCTTTCTTCAGTGTGTGGGTGGTATTATTCTTGTTAGCTTCAATGCATCAACCTTATATTTTTGAAAAAATCAAATATGTGTAATTAATTATTACTCTCCTTGAATATAATGGTAAAGAATAAAAGTTTCCTTTGGGGGGAGTCTAAAACTGACTGCAGGATTAGCAGATTTTGGATGTGTTAGTTAACTCTCTAATTATCTGAAATGACTAAACACAGCTATACATATACACGTATACATACGTATATGTACAGATATATAGTAGGTAATATATAAATAGGATATGTATATATTCCTACATTTTTTAAAATGCTCCATAAGAGACCAGTCTAAAATATGCATGGTTCTGATCGTGATTAGTGTTTAGGAGTTGTGAAAGGCTTACTATTAATCTGTGTAAGAGTGACAATGACACAACACAGAGTTAAATGATCTGCCACTGAAGCCTGCTATGATCGACAGAAAGAAGAAGAAAAAAGTTTGATCAAGGTCACGGCAGGATTAACTCTGTCTCTGTGAAAGAGTGCCAGGGGATGTTTAACATCCACACGCAGCAGACAGGACCTTAGAGTTACGGTTTCACCTGAAAGACCCTCACATGCTCTACTCTATAATTAATTTACCCCAGAAAGGATGAAGGTTAATACAGCTGGGATTTTTAAGGAAGTTTTACCTTCTTCCACTGTACGTTTACGAGGTCTAAGTATGTTGTAGTTTATACTCATTTTTAAGCCATAATTCTTAACCTAATAAAGCTAATTATAAATGTAATTCACCTCTATTTTTTTCATTGTTTTTATTGCTTGCCTTTGCTTCCTTACTCATTCTCTGTCTCTCTCTCTCTTTGATGGACCTCAGTATGTATTTTCTGGAATAAAACCTTTCCCTTATGGTTCAAGTTGGAAGGACATATTACCCCTTAATATATTTTGAACTTACCTCCTATAATTGACTTGGACAGAGGAAAACGGAACCTTTATCAGGTCTTTGTGAGGTCGTACGTGAAGAAGTACATCTATTTTTCAGGAGCAAAGACACTAATGTTAAGCCCACGAGAAAGTGTCCCCAGACGTCTTGTGAATTTTGGCACTCCTATCATCTGTTTCAGTGAACTGATATACATCCAAAAATATAAGGAAAAAAATAAGTGCTGCTTGTTCTCTATGCCTCCTTCCAAGTTATTTTGTTTACTTTGGCAGAACACCCTTTCACTTCTTTCTATATAGTACGTTTTAGGAGAAAGTTCTTAGAGTTGTTTTTAAAATTTCATTTCTGAGCTTTTAAAATTCTTTGCTCAAGTAGCATTCATGTTCACAGTATCTTCTTTTACCCCTCACTCCTGCATAGCAAATGTGCCAACAACCAGAACTGTCAAGTGGAAACACCATAATTATGGGGACGTTCTTATCATAGTAGCCAAGTAAAGCATGAACTAGAAAACGGTCCTTTTACAGATCCACAATCAAAATAACAAACATGGAGAAATGATCTCTGCAGGAGCTGCTGCGATTCATATTCAGTATTTCCTCAGAATATGGAAATGAATATGTAAATTCTAATTTTTCCTTTGAAATAAAGGCTACATCATGAAGACTATGCTTATGCAATACTAAAACGTCCAGCAAATTGAGACAATGTGGCCATTTTCTAAGTTTCAGTATTACATGAGGGTGGCAGTGGACCGCATCTCTAATGCCGTTAATATCAAGCACTTTCTGCATAGTTGAGAATTCATGAATATCGATTTTTGGATTAAATTTAGGCAGAATGTGAAAAAAATGACAATTAAGTAATTTTATATATTTATTACAAATAATATTGCATGGGGGTACATGAGTCCTGGGTGAAGGTATGTGGTATATGGAGGTATATGGGGGTATATGAGTCCTGGGTGAAGGTATGTGGTATATGGGGGTACATGGGTGTATATGAGTCCTGGGTGAAGGTATGTGGTATATGGGGGTACATGGGTGTATATGAGTCCTGGGTGAAGGTATGTGGTATACGGGGGTACATGGGTGTATATGAGTCCTGGGTGAAGGTATGTGGTATACGGGGGTATATGGGTGTATATGAGTCCTGGGTGAAGGTATGTGGTATATGGGGGTACATGGGTGTATATGAGTCCTGGGTGAAGGTATGTGGTATATGGGGGTATATGCGTGTATATGAGTCCTGGGTGAAGGTATGTGGTATACGGGGGTATATGGGTGTATATGAGTCCTGGGTGAAGGTATGTGGTATATGGAGGTATATGGGTGTAGATGAGTCCTGGGTGAAGGACTCCTCCATAGCTCCGACATTGGAATTGACCTTACCAATAAACGCAAATAATGTATACTAATAGTATGTACCCTCATTAGAACTGTAATTTAAAAAAATATTACGTGACTATTTTTAGACATATGCCCTCATGTGAGAGATTATTTTAAGGGAAATGGCAAATTGTTGAAATCTGTAAAATGTAGATGTTTGTAGTAACTTTTATGAACAAGAAAAGACAGCACTCCCGACAAGTAGATCACTTCAGCCCGTATGAACCTCTACGTTACTCAGGAGATTATTCACGTCTACAGTCAGTAAATGTCATGAGAGGTTACCGCGTGTCCATCTGTGAGCTGCTGGCAGGGCTGCCGAGCTGCTCTCAAGGTCAAGGTTCTCCGAGTCTATCCGGCACAGCACACGAACACCCACTGTGGCACATTACACGGGGTACATTAGATAGTGAGCGCGTCAAGAAGAAAACCTGACTCCAGGGGGATGAAACGCTCCTCCGAGAAGTGATGGGATTTGAAGGATGAGCGGCTGCTCACGTGAGGACAGGTGCTAAGGGCTGAGTGTTCAAGGCACCTGTAAGCGCATGCGCGGTTGTGCAGCCGTGGGACCGGTGTGCACGAGTCACTGAGAAAGTGTGCAAGCAGATGATGTGACCAGAGCACAGAGAGAACGGGGCAAACTGGCTTAGGATGTGAGTGTCGAGGGGAGAAAAGCCGTGCATGGCCTTGTTGATTAGGGTGAAGCTTTGGGACTTTATCCAAAGAGACACTAAAAATCACAGTCAAGTTTCAGTGACGAATATGTCATCATCAGGCGTGGGCTGTAGAATGACAATTGGAAACCATAGCTGTCCCCAGCACTGAAATCCTCTCCACAGAGCAGCAGAGAGAAAAAACATATTCCCAACTCCTATAGGCAGGCAATTAAGAGAATACAAGATAAAAAAATCCATTTTTTAAAAAATTTAATCAACCAGGTACAACTTACTATAAACAGGTTCTCGTGATAAATACTAGCTAGCTCTTAAGTAAGAAGATTTGAAAGCACCACTTTTCCTTCATAGTTTTTTTCTAAACTCATTTGGTAACGGGGGTGACCAACTATGTTATCTAATAGGTTTATCCTAAGGAAAAAGAGACTTCTCTAGTCTTTATGACAGGAGCGAGTTTTGGAGCAAGGAGTCACAGCAGCTGGACACAGGGGTGCCCTCTTCCTTGATAGCTGCTTTCTTTTCAAAGAGATGGTTCCTAGATCTTTAGGAAGGACTTTCCGAGGTTGCTAGGCTGACCACAGGCTTACTCACTTTTTGAAAAGATTTTATACATTTCAAAGCTACAGAGAAATAACTTGTATTACAAGCTTTCTAAAGTAATTGCTCTAAGGTAACGGAGTGGGGAGAAATCTTTTTCTTTCTATTCAACAGGGAGAATTAAACCTCCTTTTTAATTTGCGTTTGTCTTGATGGTTGTTTTTCTGTTTTTAAAACTGATGTTGCCTTTCTATTTTTAAAACTGATTTTCTGTTTTTTGAAGGATAAATCACATAGATTTATCTGTCTATTCTAATACATGTACAAATCCACATTCTCCAAATCTCTCCGGGAGTTAAGTAAGTCTTAAGATCAGCTAGCACAATTCTTCAAATTTGCTTATATTTTTAAATGTTGTTGGCACTTTTCTAGATCTTTTAATTTCTTTATTAATTTTGGGATATGCTTATCAAATTCTTCAAAAAATGCCTACTGATATTTTCATTGGAATCACATTGAAACTAAGTAATTGGGACGTATAGTTAACCTAACAACATTGAATATAATCATAAATATAAAACATTTTTTTATTTCTCTCCTGTAATTTCTCAGCAATATGTCTTAGTCTTTCATGGATGTATCTCCTATGCCACACACTTTGCATTTCTTAAAGCTAATGTAAATTGTGTATTTATTATATTTTTCATTTATTTATTGTGATTTAATGGAAGCAAAACCTATTTTCTTTTGGTGACCCTACAATAAGCAATATCACAAATTCATTTTTTTAGACCTAAAATTTTTCTGCATTCTCTATAAATGCAATCATGTTATCTGAAAATAAGGACAGTCTTACTCTTCCTTTCTAAACTTCGTGGCTCCCTTTTGTTCCTCTTGCTTGCCTGCACAAGACAGGAGTTCCTGCACTAAACTGAGTATTGAACCTCATAACGCAGATGACATAGCAAGGTACTTGGGTCTCCCAAATTTAAGGAAACACTTAATGATATCAGGTGCAGAGCCTGCACTTATAAGACCCTGACAACGGATGTCCCATTAAGAGCTTAAGTGTTATATGGGGAAATAATTGCCATATTGAGTTGGTGAACAGGGAAAATAGGTTATATGTTTGACTTTGGATGAAGGTTTTGGTAATGTAAAAAACATAGGTCAAAACCATAGAAGTAGGTAGTTGAATGAAAGGGAGAAAAAATGCAGATGTTGCAAAAAAAAGTATACATGCTTTAAGCAAGGAAAAATAAAACTATTAAAATTGCAGTACTCAGGTCACAGTTAACATCTGTAATTGTGAAGAGATTCAAGATAGGACATACATGGGCTAGGAAACAAACATCAAAGGTATACATTATTACAATGTGAATACTCCATGTGTTAAAAGTGAGGATGAAAACATGACCAACAGTGTGCATATGTTTGTGGACATTGTCAGCAATGATGGCAGAAATGGTGGAGGGAACTTAGTCATTCCATAATGGAAAGGAAGTAATCACTTCTTGAGCAGCTAAAAGTAAGGAACACACGTAGCAGATGGTGCAACGTAAAGGAATGGACTTTATGCCTTGGGGGGATGGAGGAGGAGAAATATTTGTTAATCCATATTTAACATGTCTGAGTATTTCTTACTTTGTTAGTATTGGTGCAGCATTAAAATTCTCATTCATTACATAGCCCATTTTAAAATGATATTTTCAATAAATTTTGACAGAGAAATGTTAAGAGATATATTGTCGTTGGCAACTTAGAAATTTTTTTAAAAAGGAGAAGGTAGCTTAAAATTTTGGTACTACAGAATTCTTGCTACTGTACAGATAGTCTCATCGTTATTGAAACAAATGAATTGACAGCTTCCTGAGGTTTGAACTGTCTGGAAATGTTCTGGATATTTATCTCTGAGGCTAAATAGTGTGACACCATAATTATTGTGTTTAGATGAGGGAAAAGCAGCAAGGTCACGCTGGAATAAATGAAACGTCAAAGCAGGGTTGAAGGCAATAGTCATACCTAGCATGGAGGAAATCCTTAACGGTACTTTTTACAGAGTTCAGAGAAATCACTGCAATTCCCTTTAAGTGACGTGAGTAAGAGTCATCTGTCAGCAAGAACACTTAGGGCTGGCCAAGTAAATTGGTTCGAGGCATCCTGAAGGAAACCAGGTCTAGTCTAATCAATAATACTGACACACCAAAGAGATGCACGTTGAAGCAATTTTAAGAACAGGAATAATATAAGTTATAAAATACTTCGGGAATTTTTACTTTGTAAGCGTTTTCTAACTAAAATGTAAAGTAGTATTTATGTAGTTTAACGTTCTCTCCAGTTATAGCAAATATTTTGTTGTGGTTTCCATTTGAGGAATAGATGGCTTAATATTTAAATATGGCATATATGTATTTCTTAACAAATATATATACATGTGTGTGTTTCTGTTTATATGTGAATATATTATCGTAATGTATTATTATAACATAATATGTACACACTTACATCCAGTAATATATGGTACCTGTACATAATACATATTGCATTATTAATACAATAATATGTAATGCATTATATACATATAGGGTGGCCATGAAGTTCATGTGCAGTTAAAAATAGTGTGCAGTTAAAAATTGCAGATGAACTTTAGAGGCACCCTGTATGATAGGTCATAATAACATATGTGCAGCTTTAAACAAGTACATGTGAGGACTCTGTTACTGCCTTTTCCCTTAGTATGTGTGTGTGTGTGTGTTTTCTGTCCCTTAGTTATGTTTTAATCCCAGCTAAAAATATTGGCTAATCAGAGCCCCAGTTATTACTAATCATGGACAATTCTTCGTATCTGACTCAAGAGCTTTTAGCAACCTGACCTGAAACTCACAAATGTCTTTGATTGGGCTATTTGCCCAACATTTACACATTTCAATTTTATGATTGTCCTTGAAGAAATTGTTCTGGGATTCACCAATACTAGTAATTATAGCTCCATTATGCCTTTTACTTAAGTCAGGAGATATTTAGACTTTGATCAATGTATTCATTACACTTATTGATTGATAATTATAATGCATTACTCGCCGCTTTCCTGCCTCTCTCATTAATTGTCTTGCCACAGTCCAGAAATACGGTTGCTAGACACTTGACACGCATTTTACCAGAACATATCACTCTAATTTTTCACTTACACTGTGCTTAACTGACACTTCCACCATCGCATCCTTGGTTTATTATTTATTGTGGCTTTCTAGCCCTACTCAGAAGGATCCAAACGGTCTTCACCCTTCTCATCCCCTTGTCTGCTTCTCAGTGTTTCCCTTGTAAAGTTGCTATTTCCAGACTGTTATAAAAAGGCTGAAATTCACTTATCTTTAAGCACTCTTGGATTAATGAAAAAAATCTATTTTTAGATTTTATTTTTACAGTGTTAACCTGTGTTTACAGGTTAACACTGTAAAAATAAAATCTAAAGTGGACATAATTTAAGTACACTATCCCTTCTTAATAATGTTAAATCTAATTAGGTGAAGTGGTTAAGATCAGTGTACAAATATGTTTAAATTATATATCTGGGAGAAGAATCTGGGCAAGTAACACACTAGTTTTGTTTAATTATTTTCCTTCATAATTTAAAATACCGTAAATTATTGTCTTGGTCAAGACAGAGAAGCTTGTATTTCTTTGTGAGTCAAAATACTAACAAGCTTGTGTATTCTTTTTACTGGAAGAATAGGCTTTTGTAGACATTGCAGATAATTTTTTCCATCATGAATAAATTGCATGCAATTTTTTCCCCTCATGAATAAATGTGTGCTATTTTTCTCATCTGTCCTTTTACTTAGTCATGTTAATAATCACATTTATCATTTATGCCCATTCTAAGCAGTTAGATGCCACTTATAAACATCATAGTGTGTTTTTTCCACTCTTAACAGTTGATACGGCTCACACATTCATGTAATCATTTGCTTGTTTAATTTCACCTTCCCACTTGGCCACTCTTTCCTAGAGTTCTTTATTCCTTGTAGCTGGTGAGTGTGAGGTTTTATATGCCCCTCAGCTTATGAAAAAGTCCTGTCATTTTAACTGTCATATTTATTTGTGCTCAATATTTGTCTACAAACTAAATTCCCTGATAAACCCATTGTAAGTTGAAAATGTTGTAACTTAAAAATTCACTTAATACACCTAGTCTACCTGGTACATGCTCAGAATATTTACATTAGCCTATAGTTGAGCAAAATCATCTAACACAAAGCCTATTTTATAATAAAGTGTTCAATATCTCTGCAATTGGTTGAATACTGTATGAAACTGAAAGACAGGATGGTTCTATTGATAATCAACAGTTTCTATAAACTTATATCACTTTTGCACCATTGGAAGGTCAAAATATCTTACATCAAACTACTGAAAGTCAGGAATGGTCCATACATGTTGATTGATATATATCAAGATGAAAAGGAAAGCGTTGACAACATTTGTCATATACTATTCTCTTTTAAATTGAATATGCAGCTCTGGCGGTGCCTGTAGCTCAAAGGAGTAGGGCACTGGCCTCATATACCGGAGGTGGTGAGTTCAAACCCAGCCCCGGCCAAAAACTGCAAAAAAAAATTATGCAGCAAAACAAAGGTAGAGCAAGTCGAAGAATTATAGTCACAGTGAGTTTGAACAAAGGCCGTTGTAAGTGTCATCTGGTGATAATGTTTCCCTAACCTATCTACAAGGCTCCAGTATTACTTTTTGTTTTATCACATTATGTGGTTTTATTATTTTTCCTAATTGTATTTGATCATCCCACTACTTAATCACCTTGCTGCCAAAGAGTATTTTTTCCCCCTCCGCGTATGTTTTCCTTTTTTTCCCATTGTAGTTTCTTCAGATAAACTCTGAGCACCACTTTCTCAGCACAGAGTTGCCTTTTCTTTGTGCCCGCCTTTGAATTGGACTTTTAAATAGCAAAGAATTTAGTTTGTAGACAAATATTGAGCCCAAATAAATATGACAGTTACAAAATGAATATTGGAATAGAGCATGAATGTTTTTGCCACAACAAATAAGTAAGCGTGGAGACAGTTTTGTTAATCAGTTAGATGTAAGCATTCCACGTTGTATATCAAATCAGCACATTGTACCCCGTAAACACATGAATGTGCACAGTTATGATTTAAGAAAGAATTAAAAAAAAAGAACACTAGCTGACTGAAATAAATGTTAAGATTTTAAATGATTTTTACCTGTTTATATCTGTTTTCATAAAAATAGTATCAAGATAAAGAACATTTTGTAAATATAAAAAATGCATTCTGTAGAAGAGTAAGTGATACACTTACAAGTACTGGTTTTGAATTATAAATGAAAGAGTATTCTATAATATTTTAAGTTGGGATGCATTAAAAATGAAAATGTGAGCTTCCAGCAAACTCTGTAGAATTGTCTACAAATGTATTTGTTTTAGCCTTACAGAATGAGACAACTAGATCATTGTAAAATAGATAGGCTCTTTCCAGTGCCACAGGAGTCACAGACGCAATGTATAAATAACACGTGAAAATCTCTTGATTATCTCCAGTTACATCACAAAGCATTAACACTTGTCATCTGCCTCGATCCACCTCACGGTCCAAATAGCTGAGAAAATAAATCTCATCCGTCATGCTCCTTAGCTCCCTGGAAGGCGTTGTGCACTATTTTCACACAAGACCAGGGAGTGTAGTTTGATACTGCGTGGTGTGGAAGGGAGGAGAAAAAAAATTTTGAAAATATTTAAATTTATTTTAAAAATAATTAAAAATGTGTTCGCACACATGCTGTTGCACACAGCCCAAGGGCTATCTGCTTATTTGTATGTAGTTGTAGTGTAAAAACCAGCTAACATTTTCAGAATGCGATCCAACTTACATTAATAAGTCTCAAAATAAATTCATGAGTTAGCAGTGACAATGCAGGCAGTGTTTACATTTGGTGTGCTTACATTTGGATACCTGCTCATCTGTAAGAACTACGTTGAATACTACATTGAAAACAATGTAGTAGTTTTCCTTGCTTTGCTACGTTATTTTGAATCATCTCTAAAGATATGTTTCCCTTTGACGATTTCCAGACTTACCCCTGGGTTTGCATATCCTCCATTGGTTACTAGCAGCTAACATGAGTAACATTTTATAGAAATTAGATAGGAAGGTTGATAAAAATAAACCAATATTTCTAATCTGTAGTTCTCAGGCATATTTTCTGTGTAGAATAAGTTCTCTCTCAGTTGTAACACTGGCTTCATGATGGTCAGGGGAGAGTGAATGCCAGCCATTCACATTCACCACAACTTTGAACACATGGTCTCTCCCACTCTCCCTACACACACTGACTTATAGCATTAACACTGCAATAAAGCTTTTAAATATTCATTGTATTGCCTCACCTATCTAATAAAATTATGTATATGACTTAGTAGATGATGCTGACAGATGATTTGTTATCAACAAATTAAATTACAAAAAAAGAGTAAGTTCCAAATCAAGGAAAATCAATCAGTAATAAAGTTGAAATGATGTGTATTATTTTACCAATAAAAATTTTGTCCCACTTTTAAGCTTACATAATTGTATTGGTGTTTATGTTTTTTCTATTTTATCTTATAAATAATATAAAACAAAAGAACAATTTTAAATAGAATAAAGTATTAATTTATATAAATGGTAATATTTTTGAATATTTTTTTCTGACTCGGCCTATCTACCTATACTTTTTTTACCCATTTGAAGTCAAGTTTAATACAGATTGTATTTGCTTGATTAATATACACCTTATGTATATTATGGTTAATAGAATCTTGTCCGCCTTGAACTTTGTCCCCATGTTTTATCTATGAGCATTTTATGTTACTGACGAAAGGAGCTCTACAAATATAATAACTTTATTAATCAGTACAGTTCAAAACAGGGAGATTATCTTAGCTATTCTTCGTAAATACATGAGTTCTTAAACAGAAGAGAAATTTGGAGAGATTGAAACAAGAGAAAGATTTGAAGTGTCTAAAGATTGTGAGGACCACGTGGAAAGTGAGAGAGAGAGAGAAATAAATTACACCAAAACCATCGTGCTTGGAAGAAGCCACAGAGCCCCAGGTGGAGAACAGCATCCTTGGCAGATCATTGATTTTAGCCCAGTGAGACCCTTGGCAGAGAATCCAACCAACTAGGCTGGACTTCTAATGTAGAGTAACTGAGAGTTTATAAATGGTGTTGTAAAATATAGTATTTGTGGCAAGTTTTTACACTGTCATAGGAAACTAACACATATGTCTTATTCCTATTCTTTATCACTATTCAAAATTCAGATTATTCAATCGGTATGTGATGTGGACACCAGTGCTGTAAGTCATGTCAAATTAAGGTTGGGGATGATTCCCTGCCTTAATAAGTCCACAATATGTCCAGAAAGGCAAATAGTTGCACAAGAAAAATAGAAATATTGTTATCATTTGCCACACCTATAGAGCATGTTTGAAAGGAGTTCCGGCAGAAGGAGCAACTGCCCTGTTGGGTGGAGCCCACTACTGACCCAGTGAGGACTTGGATGTAAGTTCCTCTCCTCCGACTCTCAACAGTATCTCACTAACACTCTTTCCACCAACATTGTTCTTGATGGATGGCTGGAAATAGACTGTAAATAAGGTGTTCTATGAAATATGCTTAAAGATTAGATAGGAATGTTATGTGGGCTGAGGGAGTGTATTTATGGGAGGTGTTCTCTAATCCGAGCATGTGCAAAGCATTGACTCCTATGTGACAGGTATAATTTTTGAATAAGATCATTTTAGGAATGTTTAAGAGGTAGCAACCCTGGGTTGGCTTGTGCAGTAGAATTTCCAGGGTGCAAGAAAGAAAAAAAAAAAAAAGATTGACTACAAGATTTCAAGCCCCGGCCACTGAGATACAAGTCAAATCTGTCAAGTATAGAACATAAATGTCTTAACACAATAATCAAGTAAATGAGGCGAAAGCTATAATATTTAGTTTGGTAAGCATTCTAAATTGCATAAAAAAATCAACACATTGTACCCCACATATGCATAAATGTATTCATGACCTATGTGTGTATGATTTAATAAAAGAAAAAAAATAAATGAAAGAATTTAAACAAAGCAATAATTGAACTGGGGAAGGAACATAAGGACTTTGTTTAAGAAATTATTAGAGTTAAGATAAATTTTGCCTAGAGTAACAAATTACGACCCCAATAGTACTCACAGGAAATAAATCCATCACCCCAAGTAACAGCATACAGCCTGAGTAGAGCAAACTTTTCAATAATGTCACCTAGAACTCCAACTTGAAGAGTGATTTAAACATGTATGTTAATTAATTGTATTTATTCTACAACATGTACTTAAAAATATGTAGAATTTTTTGTGAATTAAAAAATACCTTGAAATGCAATAAAGATAAATAAGCCAGAAGGACAAATACCATACAGTTCCACTTACACAATATACCTAGATGAATCTGAAGGCATAGAGAGCCGGACAGAGAACACCCAGGGCTACAATGAGGGAGGAAAAATAAATATTGTTTAATGGGTAGAGTTTAGGTTTGGGATACTGGAAACATTCACTATTCATTATGACCCTCCCTCCGTGTAATAATGGCAGTAAGTACATAGTAGTGTATGTTTTTAATGCCATTGAATTATGTATTTAATGGACAAAGTGACAAATATTATGCATATTTTACCATAGCATAACAACTTTTAAAAAAGAGTAACATAAAACATAGGTATAAGTATGATTCTCTATAACATTTTTCAGAAATGTGATTCAGGACTCAGACACTACAGAACAACAAAGGAAAATAAAAATAGATACAAAATAAAGGGAATTGATGAATTAACTCAGTCATGATGATAGACAGTGTTTAAACCATGGAACTGCAAGGCTGAGTGAAAGAAAGGAGCAGTAAGGAAGTAGCAGGTGCATGGGGGCGGCTTCATGCTTTCAGAGATGACCCCAGGGAGGGCTGTGGGAAGGAGCAGAAGTGTCAATAGAACTATCCTTGTTTTTTTGGTTGCTGTTATACTGTGCTGTTTATAGTGTAACCAAAACAGTATGTATTTAGGCTTGAGATGATAAAAATAGCAGCTTATATAAAGAAGTTAGAAGTTGAACCATGGCGAGGTGAAAAGTGTGGCCTAATGTCCTGGATGGCAGAACTTGAGCTCATGATTTTCACATTGCAGGTCGTCAATACTAATGAGTGTGCTTGTCCCATAATGTGACAAAAGCTGTGAATTTGCTTTAGCAGAAATAGGAGAAAATGCCTTATAGGAAACCAGAAAGAGAAAGATGGGGGGTCAATATGCCTGACAGTTGATGATCGGAACTGGGAAAGATGAGAGCATTCACTCTGACTGGTCTCAGTCTTCCAGGAAAGGACAAGCTAATGGCATCAGGTGGTAACAAAAGAGCAGAGACTTCAGTGAAGCCTTTACTATTTTCTGGATAGTTAGAAATTTAGAATAGTTAGAATTTATTTCATTATCTACCAATGTCTTATAGATTTTATGCTACTTATTGTATGAGAGTTAGGAGAATTTAAATCAACAAATAATATAAATACTTCTGGTAATACAACCTAATATAATCATGTAACACTCTTTTTCTAGGCCTGCTTGGTTTATGCAGATTCTTTGATTCTTTTTTTTTTTTTTTTTGAGTGTAGCTTAATTGTGCATAGTTGTAAGATGTGTGACTTCTACAAAAGTCAGGACAAATGGTGATCCATTGGAGATGGAAGAGTTTATAGGCAAAGAGACATTTTAGGAGTTTAATCCAGACAATCATACCATGGATTTAAAGAAAAGGATGGGCAATGAGTTTAGTTTCTAAGTATTCTAAAGTGCATGATGTTTTACTAAACCAGAAGCGGTATATAAAGGATCCAACTTCTGGTTAACTGCTTTGAAAACAATGTGCTATAATGTCATTAATTGAGCTAGAAATTACTGTAGGAGCAGGATGAGGTTAAGAGGTGACCTGGACCTGTTGTCACTTGCAACATGTTGAGACAAAGATGTCTGTGGCAGACAGAATGGGTGATAGCAATTGGAGTTAAAATTCAGCTCTGGAGCTTGGGAAACAACCTGTGCAAGTGAACATCACTCTAGATTTGACTACTGAAGACTTAAGGCCAGTGATACTGATGGAGAAGAACAAATACTGCTTCTTAAAAAAGAGCAAGAGGAGAGAATCTAGTGGAAAGAGAAAGATCAGTCACTGGAAGAGATGAAGGAACAACAGTCTTACATGTTGGGCTGTAATTAGCATTTTCTGAATATTTTCTGCAACACATGTTTTATAAAAATTATCTTTTTATTTGTTCTTGCTACAATGCTTTTGGGTTGTTGTTAATATTTACTTTGTAGTAAACAAGAAACTGGGCCTCAGGAAAGTTAAATGATTTGCACAAGGTTATCAATAGAGGACCTGATTGAGTTAGAAAGACAGATCTGCTTGGATCCCAAGCTATTCCTTGTCCCACGACACCACTGAGCATCTAGAAGGTAACTTCAGACTGAAACAGGCTTTCAGGTCATTTATGTAACCGCATCACAGGGATTCCTGGACCACTGGGTGTGAAAGAACTGATGAGTGAGTTTTCTGCTGGTGGTTTCCCTCCTTTCGGCTTCCTAAGGCTATTAGGGAGATGGTTGTCCTTTTTGCTTTCCTGGTTTTCTTAATCATCTAGAAAGTCCTTGCTCTATTTCCTCTTGCTCTTTGTTATAAAGCTTTTTTCTGTTTCTCTCTCTCCAGGCAGAACCAGAAGGAAAAAAAGAGCTCCATTATGTTCCGTGTCTGCTCATCAGCAGAACAAATTCCCATGGCTCTCCGTTTCTAATCAGAGGGAAGTCATTTCCCTTCTCACCTGGTTGAGTCTCCAGCCGGCTCCCACCTCCTCTCTCCAGGCACTCCGCTGTAACTCCCAGTTACGCTGACATTCACCCATTCAGCTATTTACCACTGTCTAAGTTAGTTCTTCCCATATTCCAACTCACATAGAGTCCTACTCGAAATTTAAACAAATATCAGTTAAAAATCAAGCTGACAAACACTTAAACAACCATTTTACGATTTTTTAAATATATCCTGTATTTATCTGAGTATATGTTAAGCGCCTGTTGGCATAAACATAAAATCATCACCATCATCACTGTCACCGCCCCTACCATGTATCGTGCACTTGCTACGTGTGAGAAACTAAGCTGTGTATAATTCTCAAGTATTATTTCATTTAGTTACAGTACTTACATTCTCTCTGTGTCTGTCTCTATCTCTGTGGAGAGATAATATTGACATATTTAAATCCCACATGTATGGAACCCCATTCTCTCTCTCTCTCTGATTCTCTCACTCTCCACCAGAGACAGAAAAAGAATGGGATTCCATATATGTGGGATTTAAATATGTCAACTCAGTTTAACAAAAGGTTGTGAATTAAGTGTTATTGTACCACATAGGAAGAAATACAGTCTCTCCAGGGTAGAACCAGTTTTTAAAATGTTTAACGGCTTTTTAAGTTCTAAGGACACGTGAAAAGCTTCCACGCAACTGAATTTGAGCTGTAAAATATATCCAGCATGGTTATATTTCTATCTGTTTATCAACTGTCAATAGAAAATCCATGGGATGCATAAACATAAAACATACACAAATGTGTAAGGGAAAAGCAAGTCTCAATTCTCTCAAGCAAGTGCCAAGGTGAAAACCAATTTATGGAGGAATTATATTTCTGCTTGAATGACATGGCTTCAATCCCAACATCTACGCTTTCATATTACTATTCTTTTAATTGATTTTTCCTGGAATTTCAATAGTATCTGGCCATGCATGTCTCTATTTTTCATATGACGTGGCTAGATACTTTCCAGACAGCCCTCATACATTACACTAAAACATAACGTCTCCTTCCAAATCCATGGTCAACTTTCAAAAGCAGACACATGGAAGATACCGTCTACAGGCTACAACTCAGTGGAAGTGGAAATACACTTTTTTTTTTTTTAGAGTAAGCAACTGATACTAAAAATGTGCCTTTGAACAGTTGCTGAAAATGAGTCAGCACCACAGATCACCTTGTCAGTTGACAGGAAAGCTGACGTTTAAAGGTGACTCCAACTCCTTCCTCAATCTGTACTGAGAATTCTGCATCACCTGTCTAAGGGCCTAAACCATGCAATGTTTATTGGTCCCCAGGCACTTTTGTCCTCGTCTCCTTAGATCTCTTATACCAATCAGCATTTTTGGTAGAATCTAAGCTGTTTTTAATCACCTGTATTTCCTTTCCCCAATCTTCTGTTCAGATAATTTTACCTGAATCTGAACAGGGAAATAAGCACCAGCAATAATAACAAAATCCCTTGACAACCGACAAGCCAATTTGTATTTGCCTTGGCTAATGTCCAAATTATAAACCTATAGCAAAAACTTGCCCTCTTAAGGAATTAAAGACTTTCAATACAAATAGTATCTTTGTGTCTTATATAATGTTCCTTCCAACTTAGCAACCATGTTCTGAGCACTGTTAACAGTCACAGCCCTCGCGAGCTGCCTGTTCTTCCTCCATCTCGTAGTTTTATCAGACATCGGTCCCCTTGACTCACTCCTTAGTATTTTCCCAGTTACTAGCTATGTCAACAACAAGGTCTACCAACACTTAATCTAGCGGTGGCTCAGACTTAAGCATTAGAAAAAAAAAAATAGGCCCAGTATACTCCTGAGAGTTATCTGACAAAATCAAGTCTGAATAATTGCAAAACCTCATAGTTAAGTGCTTGGAATATAGTAAATGCTAAAAAATGTTACATTTTTCTCCTCTCCTCCTTTCCTTTGCTATTTCATTTATTTTAAAGATATAATAACTCTCAAGAGAGAACAAATCAAAGCTAAACAATTCAATTTCTATTCACTTATTTATATGTCACGAGTTGACGCAGCTGTCATTTCAATGTATTATCTTCCTATTCTCTAATAGTGCAAGAGATTGCCACTCTTTTTCAATTTTAAGAGTCTAGGTTAGGCAAAAGGTAGGCAGGATATCCTTAAGGATATATACTACTTTACCTTAGATGCATTTCGTTTTTTGTTTTATTTCTAATGGTTGCTCAGTTTATCTTATTTCAGAAAAAAAATTGTTACAAAGTAGGAAACATCACAGCAAAGAAATGCTGACCCTGTGATTTGGAAAGGAATCAATGTCAGTGATTCTGAGTTATGGAGGATGCCCATTTTCTCATCTAAAGCATCCTTAACTTATATGGTATACACTGTTATCTTCTAATATTTAAAGTGTCGATGGTAAGATTGGATGGAAGAGAGGTGGGGAGAGTCATCAATCACACTTCTCTTTAAGACTAAACCTTTAATTGACTCCATTTTACATTTTCAAAGCATGAAAGGAATAGCTTTTTATATAGGCACGTGGGACACAAAGCCTTTGCACAAAGCCTTCAAAATAGCAAAAAGAAACACAAATATACTTGTATATACAGGTATACATATTAAATATTCCCTATTCATACGTGACCTCAGTACATTCTTTTAGCACTGCTAAAAGGTTAACTGAGGTCAAAGGCATTAAACATGCAGTTTAAGGCAGTGGAGGTTAATCAAAGCCTCCTGTGAAAATTTCATGTCAGCATTATGTTACTACTTGGACTGTGCCTGCCAAGGGTTAGAGAAGTGAGCTAACATGAAAAGAGTAACATGAATCACTTGCATGTTGGTTGATTGATTAAGTTTTGTATGTGCAACCTTGGTTTCTCCATGTATAAATTGAGACAAGTTATGCCTATCAAAAACAATCGTTCCGAAAATCAAGTTTGTTTTTACTTATGTGAAATACTTGGAAATCTTTATAGTAAATTGCTTTCTAAATTTCTCGTCTTATTTGTAATAAACCATATTCTTCTAGCCCGGAAAAAGTTCATTCACCTCCTAAAGTACCACGGTAAGAGTGTAACGTCAGAGTCAAGTCTAATTTGCTCTGAGGCAGTTCCGTTATTTTTAAGAGATTACTTCTAAGAGTTCAGATTCTAGTAGACACTTACAAATATGATATAAGAATAATAGATGGTAAACCAAATGTGTTTTTAAAATATGCATTAAAGTAATGCAAATGAAAATTTGTTTAAAAATTATCTTTAAAATCATGGGTCCTTAGGGTGAAGAAGTCAAAAACCAGAAAAGGAATAAAAAGAGGGATGGATGGAAGGCAAAAAAAAATTAAATTAATTGCCAGGTAATTGCTAGGGACTATATTGTATATTCCCACACTTTTAAAACTAATTTAGCTTTGTAAATATTTTACATGTTTTTTTTTCCTTTTAGCCATTGTGTTATTTAATGAAACCAATGATTATCTGATCTAAATAGTTACTAAAGGATCTGCAGTTGCATGACAGAACTGGGACTGCAAGCTGGTGCTAAAATGTAATGGAGAAATGCAGAGGTCAATAATAAACCTATGAAATAAGAAAATTATATATTATTAAAATTTGAAAAATGCTATCAAAAATACATAAAATAGAGTAAAGAGAGTTTGTTTTACTTCTTGTTACCTAAAACTCTCTTATAGAAGGATGGCTGAAGTCCTGGGAGGGGCCTTTTCTATTGCTTCAAGTTCTTCCTGGTAATGTTATTGAGTCCACACAATACAATGAATATTTAAAGTGCCTAGTGTGTGCTTGTGGGGGTTGAGTGATATCAAAACAGTTGAGTGAACAAAACAGACAAAGATTTCCTCTCAAAAATATAATGGAAAAAGGCAGAATCAATAGTAAACCTACAAAATGATAAAATTGTATATTAAATAAAGGTGAAAAATACTAATTATTAAAAAAATACACAAAATAGAATACAGTAAAAGGAAGCCGAAGTACTCTGCATGGGCTATACTGTTCTCATATTGGGTTTAAGATAACACCTGTCAGCAGGACATTGTCTGGTCTATTTCAAAACCAGCAAGGAGGCCCATGGCCAGTGAACTAGAGAGAAGAGGTTTATGGGAGTAGAGGATAAATGGGAGAGATGACAGGGGTGTGCTGTGCCCCCTGTAGGTCTCACACGGAGGCTGCTGTGAGCATTTACTCTGAGTTCGCTGGGAACCCACCACAGGTTTTTAAGAGTAGGATTGACCCCACATTGTATTTCTATAACATTACTTTGACTTTGACAAGAATATACTATGGGCAGGAAATGATATAACCTCAAAACCGAATGGCAAAAATCATGAAGAGATGGAGCTCTTGGTGTTGCCCAGGTATGGTGACATTCAAGGTGATGATCTTGGATAAGATCACTAAGAATGGTAAGAAGTGAAGACAAGCGCTGCACACCCACATTATGAAGTCTGGGGAAGAGAAATAACAAGAGAGAGAGACCAAGGAGGAGCAAGTGGGAAAGTAGGTAGGAAACCAACAGGGAGCCATGTCCTGGAAGGCTGGCAGTTAGAATGCATGAAGGAGGTGGAGCTGACTGGCTGCTGAAAGACCTGTTAGCATGAGTACTAGAAGTTGGTCACTGGATTTAGGAAGAAGAAAGATGGTATTACTGCACTTTTAAGAGAAGTTTGGGTGGAATTGGAAATAGGGAAGCAATAATCTGGACATATATGTAAAGAACAGGAAAAGAGAAACTCAAGATACTTTTTCAAGAGAATTTAGTGGAAATCACAGTAAACAGAAAAATGTGGTGAAAGATAAGTTTAGTTGTAGAGTTCAGATAGCTTCAATTAAAATTTGACCAGTTTGATGGAAGTATTTCGGATTGCATGTGAAAACTCCACACTGTACCCCAGAAGCGCATTAATATACATAGTTACCATTCAATAAAAAATAAAATAAAATAAAATAAAATTTTAAGATTGATAGCTTGATTACAATGACCAGATCCTATATATACATAGACATTTCTTTAGGTTGTTATTTTTATACAAATTATATAGTAATAGGCTCATTCTCTTAAACATATGTTTGCTTTGATTTCATAGTCATAGTTTAAATACTCCAAACTATAGGCACAATTAATACTCATATGGGAATACGTTATGCAGACATATGTATGTTGTACATACTATGTAATAAGTTTAGAAAACTACTTAGTACTTAGTACAATAAATATAGCTTTATAACAGCAAAGAACATATTTATCTACTTCTCTTGGGTTTCCATTTTCTTGAAATCTATATTCAATTAATAAAATTAAATATAAAGTTGAATCAACTGATAAAATATTCATCTCTCAGAAAAATTATAAGATAAGGAAGTGGGTTATAAAACACATCAACCCACACGAATGAAAAAGAATCTGGATTTATGGATTGTAATTGATGAGAGCCTCCGGATTTTTACATAACCAATAATGAGAAGTGATATACTGTTTTCAAGAGCAGTTTTCAGCTCTTGAAGATAATTTTGTGCCCATAGTACATGGTTGTCACATAGAAAAAACTCACCAGAAGTTGACACATCTTGGTATCCTTTCTGAAAAATTCCCCAAACTGACCCTCTGTGATGAAAATCAAGACTCCTGTATATCAATGTTCATGTAACTATTTTCATTTTTATAGTCTCAGGCCCTTATTTCACTTGCTAGAACTTGTAAAATGTTTGCCAGGAAAACTGTCTTTGAGAAATTGACTAAAAAAGAATAGTTTCATATTAAACAGATAGTAGGTCTGTGGTCCCTAAGTGAGACAAATTCCTAGCACAGCTTGTGATGTAATGGCTATGCTCAACTGCTTAGAGAAGGGACACTTATACTCACAGCTAAATATTTGTTGAGTACAACAAAGGCTCTCTGTGTTTCCCAAACACTTGCAGGAATATGAGTCATGATTGTTTAAGAAGAAGAATTTGACAATACTGCAGAGTGTTCCCATGGACATGAATGCCATATACTCATATCTATTTAATAAAATATAAGTTAAGGTGTCCATTTTAGTCATTCTTCTGGTCAGAGAATAACTGGCTGAAACAAAGTGTCTACTGAATACTGAGATGTTGTAGGGAGAATGGGGACCAAAGACCCCATTCTTGGCAAGGGAAAACTCCAGAAAAGGGGAAAAACAGAAATAAACTGAACGAGGCAGAATAAAAACAGTTTTGCCAGCTTACTTTTAAACTGGTAGCTAAATTACTTGTCTGAGCAGTTTCTGCTTTTACTAGAAGCCTGGTCTGTAAGGGATACAGCTTGCAAACACCCCTGCTGTGACCTGTAGACACACTGAAGGATAATGGCTTTAACAGAAGTACCTGCAAGGCCCAGGAAGGAACATCAACCAGACTGTCCTCTGCCCGGTCACTGGTCAAAGCAAATACTCATTGTGGGGATCTGGATAATGGCCAGGGCAGAAACCAAGGCAATAGCACTTTCTGTTTCTGTTTTTAGAGTATTCTTTGGGATTTATATTATATCTCTGTAACTAATCATTGTCTATCATAAGGTAATAGTACATATTCACATATTCTATCAAATCAGTATATGAATAGTTATTTATTTATATTTTTCTTTTGGTTTTATTTAAACCATTTTGGATTTTTTTCCCTCTAAACCACATTATATTATACAAAATATAAATATACCAACTACATACTATGTCTGGTATCATTTTTTTGTACTTAAGAAAATACCTTTAAAACTAATTGGGGAATATGCCAATAATTCTCATTTTTTTTAACCTTTTATATCCCATGAGACTTCATTTTACCTTTATTTAAAAAAGTTTGCCTGGCATGGCTTTTTAGGTTAAAAGATGTGCTCTTTCTTTTTTTTTTTTTTTTGAGACCGAGCCTCAAGCCTTCCCCCTGGGTAGAGTGCCGTGGCATTACAGCTCACAACAACCTCCAACTCCTGGGCTCAAGCGAGTCTCCTGCCTCTGCCTCCCAAGTAGCTGGGACCACAGGCGCCCGCCACAACGCCCGGCTATTTTTTGGTTGCAGCC
>CAUYTI010073043.1:125-28964 GCA_963575145.1 Galago senegalensis
GAGAGGAGAGGAGAATAGAGGAGAGGAGAGGAGAATAGAGGAGAGGAGAGGAGAAGGAGAGAGGAGAATAGAGGAGAAGAGAGGAGAGGAGAGGAGAGGAGAATAGAGAAGAGGAGAGGAGAGGAGAATAGAGAAGAGGAGGGGAAGGGAGAGGAGGGGAGGAGAGAGGAGGGGAGGGGAGGGGAGAGGAGAGGAGAGGAGAGGAAAATTCAAAGACATTGTTATTTTTCCATGGGTAAAAATGTTTAAATGTTCCATTCAATAGACCATAGATGTTTGGTGTATAATATTTGCTGTGACAAAAAAGTACAGATGACAATAGTACTCCTGTCTCGTGAAAGTTAAGTTAAAACAGAACGTGGCTGAGTGACTGAACGAACCACTCCGGCCTCTGCCTTCCTGATGGCATCTCCCGCACGTGTTGAACGTGACACTTGCTGTTATAATCTTTTCTATGTGTGTTTCTTCAAGCGACTGTGAGCCACTTGAAAACGATGCTATGCTTTGCTCATTACTCCCCTGGCCCTGGCGCAGCATGGGCAGAGGGCGGGCACTGTCCAATCACTGTCTGGTGAGTGATGATGAGATGCTTGGTGTTGGGGACACCGTGTTGGCCTGGCTGAGAACGGGAAGTTGTGGGTGACAAAGTCACAGAAAACCTCATGAAGAGGAGCTTGAGGGGGCATCTCAGCAAACTGGGTCAGCCTCTAATCACTGAGCCCCCATAATAAAAGAGGCAGAAAGAGCGGGCGAGGGGTTGCAGGGAAAACATAAGAGCATAAAAAGTATAATGAGAGCGGGGTTCATGTTGAGAATCGGAATTTTCCGCAGAGTGACTGAACGTCTCACTGTGGCTGACACAGATGATCGTTCAGTGTTCCTTCTGCCCAGGACTCCTTTGCTTGCCCTCTCTGGCCCTCTTGTGACTTCTTACTTTCTGCAAACTCCAAGTATTGAATATTTTAGTAATGTGTACATTTTAAGCGTATGAATTTTTTGGCTTGTTTGATCTTGAAGAGAATCTCCCCTGCTGAAATGTAACTTATTCCTTTGGCCCATATCCATTTAGTTGTTTTTAGGTCAATTCTTGAAAATTTGAGTAAAATATAATACTATTTTGGCATCCTTAAGTGTTTTAAGGATTGAAAAAAAAGGATCCAATAGAAAGAAGCATAAACTGGATATGTTGTGAGGCTCACCTTGTCGGTGAGACTTGAGCTACATTAAGAAACCTGTAGCTATTGCTGTGTTTGCTCTGTTCATATGGGCGCGTTTCATTAGTGAGTACTGACATCGACTTTTTTAACAGTTGTAATTATTATGAGTGCCATAGGTATGTTGGATTTCTAAAAACCATGTCCTGGGTTAAAAACAAAAGTGGAAAGACAGGGCAATTACAGCCGTTCATTTTCCTAAGTCAGCACTTTCAGAAGCCCGCCCCTCCCACATTCTTGCTGACGCTGCAGCACCTGCCCGGGGCCCTTGGTATAGTCCTCTCCTGCATGTTTACCTACCTTTGTTCCAGTTTTTCAGCTTAGATATCACTGCTACTCAGGAGCCTTCCCTGAAACACCACATTCTTCATCTCACCAGAAAATAGAGCACACAGGGGACTTATCACACACCCTGGGCTGATGACTAAAGTAGTAATTATCACAATCTGTGCTTCACTTGCTAACTTACCTGTGCGTCCACTTTCGGTATTCATTTTTATATCCTTGACATCTAATACATTTCTAGTATTTTCACTTTATATCCTTGACATATAAGGCATTAAGGTCTGTTACTAATGAATGATTAAATGAGTATTTTATGGAGTTTTGAGTAAATTTTGTTACCCAGTAAAGAAAACAAAATTCAAATTAATTTATTGGTTTATGATCCAACACTATGTCAGGTATAATGTATTTTTTTCTTTTCAAATTTTAACATATTTTGTATTGCAAATATTTATATTGAAGTTAATCTCAAATATAGATAACTTTTAAATGGTGATGATTATTCTATGTACGTCTATAACCCAACAACTATAGCTCAAGAAATGTACCATATTTTATCTAGAAATTTCTTGAATGTTAAGAAAAATTGTGATTGACTGCCATGTTCTTTCCTCTCAGATATATTAAAACATTATTATTATGAAGCAAGTTAAATAAAAAATAAGAATAAAAACAAGGAATTTAGAATGAAGCATCCCTTACTTATAAATGTGAGAATCTGGAATACATTTGTATTAAGAACCATCTGACCATTTCTAGTGTCTGAAGTGATTTTGGTAATTTCCCGAATTTTTGGGGCTGGAACGTAAAGAGTATATTTATGTAAGTTCCGTTCAACTAAGACTGAATGAGACTGAATAAGATAGCTTGTTTGATAGCTTTATAACCTATTCTCAAAAAATATACAGGACTGCTAAGAAGAAAATGAAAACTTTTCTGAAGGTCTGAGAGAATATTTGAATGAATAAAAATATATATTGTGAGAACAAATCGTTACATATCCTTTTGTAAAATGATACGTAAAAAATCATTTTGCCTGAAACAAAATTGTAAATTAAATGTAAGACTGATTGATATCCACCAGAATTTTAGAAATTTACAAAATTATACTCAAGTCTATAGAAACATTTACATGTGGTAGTACCTAAAAAAATTGTGATGATGACTAAGGAAAGTAGAGTTTTTTGTTTTAAAAAGCTACAGAAAATAAAGCAGTGCGGTAGTGTCACAGAATGAGATGGGGCCATCTGATGTGATAGAGGTGCAGGGATAGAGGGTAGCGTATTTGGGGATTTCATTCAAGGAAAGGTAACATTTCAAATTCGTGTGTAAAAAGATGGGGCATTCAGTACATGGTGTTCACAAAACTAGTCCTTGGAAAAATAAATTGGTGTTTTATTCCAACCTTACTCCGTATAATGAAATAAATACCACTTAGAAAATAGTTGTGTTTATTCTTATTACATGTCTCTATCGTAGGTCTTTATTAAATTTTCTCCAAGATTGAGAATGAGACTTATATTTAAACACATGCCTTTGTCTATAGAATTATCACTGTTCTCCCATGCTTATGTAAATATGCACAAACAGATAAGCTCATGTAAATGGTGATTTTTTTGCAATTGTTTGTTTTTATTAAAATGAGCTCCTTTAGTACACAATGTTTCCTAAAGTCCTTTTCCTGCTAACAATGTGGCGTTCTTCCATCTGAAATACATGGCTTTCACTAACTGCTCAACGTGCCACTGAATGAAAGCACCACCATTTATTCAAACATCTACTATTTCTCTTTCAGTTGTTTTCTGTATTAATTGTTTCTATGAATAACGCTGCAATATATATATCTGTGTGTGCTCGTATGTGTATATATTCATTATATATTTTTTCCTGGGAGAATGTTTCCCACACTGGACAAAGTCAAAGGGTCCATGCAATCTTAATTTTAACAGATACTATCAGTATAGTTTCTAAAATGTTGGTAGTAATTTATACTTTGATTATTCATAAAATTAAGATGTACATTTATTTATGTCCTTACTGTGGTAACATTGAAGTTGCATCTAAAAATTTTTGCCACTCTGATGATTGAAAAATAAGACCTTATTATTTCATTCGCATTCTTCAGGCTACAAATGAGTTTGAAAAGCTTTTTACATATTCATTGGCTATTTGGCTTCTAGCAAAGAAGTTAGAATAAACCAGTCTTCATTTATAAATCAGAGGGACATAGAATGCATCTTGGATTGAACACCATTTATCTGACCATTTCTGAGCCCTGAACAGTGTCTGGCAGTTCCCTGAATTCCTAGGTTCAAACATAGAGAATGTATGTGGGTCAGTTTCTTCTGCTTCTGTGAAATTCTCATTCATGTTACTTGATGACCTTTCTTGAATTGTTTCATTTTCCCTCAGCTGATACACACTGGTTGATATTAGGGTTATTGATACACACTGGTTGATATTAGGGTTATTGATACACATTGGTTGATATTAGGGTTATTGATACACATTGGTTGATATTAGGGTTATTAGTTGTCTATCTGCTTCATCTTTCCATATTGAAATTTTTCTCTATCCTATCTTTGGACTTTATTTATATTAATACTTTATCATACCCTTTGAATGTGGCCAATGTGTTTATGTTTTTCTTTACATATTTTGGTATTGTTATCTTTGGAGAAAGAATTCCCTCATTCCAAATCTATACTGATAATCTCCTAATTATTCTTCTAATACAGAAGCCCTCACTGGAACAAATAATTGCCTTAACATTTGAGATCCTCGTGACTTCATGGAAAAAAGAAAAAATCCAGCTGATTAATTTACATTTAAATTATTTGTCTTAATTTTATTTTTTCCATAAATACCTTTATTACTGATATTGTGTATTTCAGCAAAATAGTGCTATAATAAACCTTCATAACTATTCCGTAAAAAGAAATAGCATATTCTTCTTTAAGCTTATTAATTTTTTTTGAGAGAGAGTCTCACTAGGTTGCCCTGGGTAGAGTGCTGTGGCGTCACAGCTCACAACAATCTCTAACTCTTTGGTTGAAGTGATTCTTTTGCCTCAGCCTCCCAAGTAGCTGGGACCACAGGCACCCGCCACAATGCCCAGCTATTCTTTAAGCTTGCTAAAAATGTTTTTAATAACGTTCAAATTTTCAACCATTTAATTAATTGTTAAATTGGCCAATCCTCAAATGCTGAAGCGTAAATGCCCATAACTAGTTCATGAGGAGATAAGCAGGTGCAAAAACAAAAATAAAGCCCAGAAAGTTTAGCAGGCATTTGAGACCAAGCTTTTGGTTCCCCACACCTACCGCTCTATTTATAAAAGAAAATTCTTTAATTTTATACATGGATACTTAAATATAGTTTGTCTGAAGATCTGCCATTCAGGATGTTCACAGGATTTATTTAAAATTGAGAGCAGCACTGTTATAGCTCTTCTGATCTAGGCCACAGCTGCTCCGCGGCTCCAGCTTGGCACTCTTCCCTCCCTTCCCTGTTGCCTTCTCCTGGTTCTTCATGAACATTATCTGCTTTAAACTGGAAAGTCGGTGCACACATGAAGTACATACGGACAGCTTTCACCCAACGTGCTAAGACGGGAGAATGCGATGTTCTGCATAGTTAAGAAGTGAGTATGGCTGTGATGTTCAGAGTGTACCAAGAGATGGTGACACACAGGCCGATTGGTGGCCGTCGGTTCTGTTTATGTTGATAACATGCTCACATCTGGTTTGCTGAGGCAAAGGCAGTGGCTGCAGCATATGTCCTGAGATGAAGAATTAGAAGTTTAGACCAAGTGGTGTGCTGAGTGAATGCGTTTCCAGGTCTTGAAGTTCAGGGAGGTTCAGAGTCACAACAGAGGGGTCACTGAGCATTAGGACATCCAGGTTAAGTGTTGGCAAAGCCTTAGATTATAAATCCCCCGAAGACTGGTTTTAAAGGCAGCATGTCTACCTAAAATAAGAATAGAAATCCTGCCTACTTAGGATGGTAAACATACTAAAACAAACACAGCTACAACACAGCAACCCAGTGATCCAGGGAAACATTGCTTGTGACCACAGAGACCATAGACTCGGCCACTTAGCAAGGTAAAGGGCAAATATTTAGAATAATCTTTATCCAAACATAGATAGGTGTTCTTCTGTAGGGGCTGATGGAGAGGGAGTGGGGGGCATTAATAGCAAATGACCTGGCTTAGAGGTAACCAACCTATCTGCTTCAACTTAGGAGACACTGATGGGGATTTGATATTATTCCAGAGTCCAGCCTACAGATGTGGCTTGCATAGAACCAGTGGAGAGGAGGCAGGAGAAGCTCAGTGGAGGGGGAAATAAATTCATCAAAAATAAATCTATTGAATGCTGTTCATCAATAAATTATGACGGTATTCCTTAGAAAGTTGTTCTACCTACAGCAAAAATGCATCCCATGCTTTCTGCTTTGATGGAAAAATATATCCAGAGAATACCTGACTTTAGAATGATGGGGTTAAACTGTGTTTCTTCTTTATATTTGTAAGAATTACCCCAAACCAGTGAGAAATACCAAATGTACAAAAATCTATTTTTGTGAAACTGAGAAACATCTAACCCCAAATACAAACTACACAGAAGAGATGAAAGACCCTGGGAAGACTGAGCAGGAGGCATGTGGAGAGAAGAGCAAGGCAGGGCGCCCCGTATGGTGTCCAGGAGAACAGGAGCACACCAGTCTGGAGCGGAGGCCATGCCCGGAGGCACCAAGGCAACGTCTTCTGCTTACAACAGCATCAGCAGGACGGTTGCTTGCTCTGACGGTTGAGTTTTTTTTGAACCCAGTTAAATTTCTAAAAGCAGATGAGAAATGAGATCTTTGGAGAAATCACGCTGGCCACACCTGTGGGATTCCAGCAGAGAAGAGTCTCAGCAGGGTGTCCAGCTCTGTAGTCCAGTCCAACGAGAGCACACACAGTTCTGGGTCATGAGGACGTGCCACCGTGGGAGGGACATGATCTTAGCCCAGATCCAAACATTTATTTGGAGTCTATTATGTGCTTCTTATGTAGAAAGAACCCCAAATAGATATTTCAATAATCTTACAGACTCAGTCATAATTGTGAAAAAGCCAAATGCCAAAATATCTAAAATTATTAATTATATTTTTTAGTCTGGCATTTTTCAAAATACAGATACAGATTAAAGAGTTTTATTATTTTTAAAGGAAAGTAAATATTCACACAATATTATTGAGGATGGCTTTTATCATGATAAAGTTTTATGTGTGTCTTTTTTTAATATACCTATATATTTTAAAGTTTGAGAAAATTATTCCTAGAAAATAACCATTCTCTATGGAAGACAAATACGAATCCATTGGGACAAAGAGTAGCAAATGCTTCCTTTGTAGTTCAAGTCCTAATGATGACATCTGTGTTCATTTGTAAATTTATTATGAGTGCCTATTCTCTACCTGTTTAAGGAAACAGAAGGAGGGTCAGATACCATCCTGGGCTTCCAGCAGATAAGGACTAGAGGAATTAAAGTATTTGCATACATACACATTATTAATCAGCATAATATTTAAATATCAGTATTGGATCTCTCACTCAGAGGTATGAGAACATTTGCCAAAGGGATCAGGTCTGCTCACCTTTTTAACCCCGTGCTCTTCACTAGGCTGTCCAGGCAACTTACTCTCCTGAATAAACATCAAGGCAGAGCGGTTCCTTACAAGGCACTCACCCAGGGTGGCCATGGGGTTCATTGGCAATTTAAAATAGGGCACACGAACTTTATGGCCACCCTGTCTGTGAGAAGTGATACAAAAGATAAATGACATTTCTACAGCATATGCTATCACCCCTAAATAGTTCTGGGGAATAATTTGGCAGAAATTAATATCTTATTGCTGGAAAAACTGAGACTAAGAAAGGTTCTCAGTTGCTTAAGGTCAAGGCATGAAGTATTATTTTTAGACTAAGCCCAGAACATTTACCTTAATTATTTAAACACAGCCTCACTCATGACAGAGGGAGCCTAAACCATAGTGTCCTAATCCTTGATTCTTGTTCTTGTATTTTTGGTTACGTCACAGTCCTGAGAAGTGAACAGGTCATGTGGGAGGCAAGCTATGACGAATATAGGGTTTCTGCCTCTCTGTTTAGAAGGAAAGCCATGTGCAGCAGAGAGACGGTTGTCAAAATGTTTCTTTAATAACTGACACTTTAAACCTGGCTCTACCTTCCTACTGTATCCGGAGGCCATCGCCTCTCACCTCCTCTTCTGAGTGCTCTGTGGTCCACGTGCTTAGTGTCTCTGCACTGTGGTCTCCACCGGGTGCCGGCTGCTCCTTTCCCCCCTGCTGAATGTCACAGCCTGAGCAGAGCCTTGAATGTGCCAGTGGCTTTCTCTCACACTACGTCACAGTGCAACATTGTCCCCATGTCTTGTTCCCTTCCCGCTGCGTCCTTGCTCCTTTGTTCCATACGACTGGGCCTGACGGCTTCTGGATGGAGCCAGGTATGTTTCCGCCTTAGGGTGCTTGTATTTCCGCCTGGAATGGCCTCCCCAGTTACCCACATGACCTGACCCCTCGCCTTTCTCCGGCCCTCACTCCACGGTCACCTTCCCGGTAGGGCGTTCCCTCTAATCTGCTGCACACACAGCCCCGTTTCTTCCCGTTTCGAGCTTTAGTCTCCTTAGCACTCAAACCACTTAACACACCGCTGCTCATCTGTCTTGCTCATCATGTGTCTCTGAGCGAAACTGCACGAGCACAGAAAGTTTTGTTGGTTTTGTTCAATGCTCCATCTCCAGAGCCCAGAACAGTTGCCTGCTGCACAGAAGCTGTTCAATAGACAGTAATCAAAAGAATAGCTCGTAATGGGGAGCCGTGAGGGCTGTACGACATCAAGGCTGGTGTAGGGGAGCAGGAGATGAAGCTACAAGATAATTGGGTGTTGAAGCCTGGTGTCTCGGGATAATGGCCCTACTCGTCTCCCAACTTCACTTAGCAAGATCTTCAAGGCCATGCGACACTTTGTAGTCAGCCAGTTTTCCTCAGTTCCCACCCCACCAGCTGCAACTCCAATGTATGGCGGCCGACTTCTTTAATGCCATTGGGGATTGTTCCATTTTTTTCCTTAAGGAAAATAAGTATCCTCTAGCATGAAGTGAGCACTTATGATACATTGTTTTAATCATTTGGTATATATTATCCCATTTAGTCCCTTCTTACCCCATTTTTACAAAACAGGAAACAAATTGAAAGAAACCTACTTAGCTTTCCCAAACAATGAGACTGAGGTATGAGCCCACAGATGACCCACAGCATCTTTCCTCAGAGCCCCGGATGGAAACGATGTCCTTATTCTGCCTCCCAGAAGCAGCGGTGGGGCACGCGCCCCGAAGTGTCCCCTCACAGTCTCCCCTGTCTTTCTTTCTTGGCTTCTTAACATAAAAGTTGTTTCTCCCTGTATTCCAGGCTAACACTGCATCTCTGACGGGGAAGCCTATTCTTCTATCTTGAACCTTTAACCCTTTCTGTGCACTGACTCCTTTCAAGCAAATATAGGTCTAAGTGTCTCCTATCTAAAAATTAAACAGGAGATGAAAAAAGTAAACAGCAGCCCCTTATTCATTCTGCATCTGTGTCTCCCCGTGGTTACGGAGCTTAGTCACCACTTTTTTCATGTCAGGCATGAACCCAGCATATAGTTTTTGTCTGAACTTTATAGTACCCCAATCGTTGGCATTTCCCTATCAATCTATGTATTTTGTGCCTGACGTTTTGCTGAAGTTATTTACATTTCTCATTTATAAATGAATGTTTCTTTGGATAAGTTTCATGTACCATTTGCTGATGCCTGAGTCTCTCCCTTTTGAAATCTTGTTCTCCCTTCTATCCTATAATCTCCATCTTTCCTAAACTGTTTCCTCTTTCTTTCTTTTTTCTTTTTTGGACATTTTATTCTTCATATTCTTTCAGGGTTGCTCTTCCTCCACTTGCTCCCTTCATGGGGGCCGGTGAACAGAGTTTGCTCCCCAGCTTGTAACTGCTCTCATTCCATCTGCTCCCTTCAGCATTCTTTCTGCTGCCCCAATGGTTTAAACTTTATGACTCTTATTTATGACTTCCAATTTTATGACTCAGATTTATGTCTCCAATATCCTTCCCTCAGACCTCGCTCCTCAGGCCCTCGTCTGTCTTTCTAATTGCCCGTTGGATCTCATAAACTAGATGACAACAGCTATCTCAAAATCAACACAATCAAAAATAAACACATGATCTATCTGGCCGTCCTGGCTTCAGCTTAAGAAACAAAGCAAGATATAAAGGAAAATCTCCTCTTGTTTTCCTGATTCTGAGAATGCCCAGTTTTCCTACTTACTTGTACAACTCAGAAACATGATGCTTATCAGACTTTTTCATTTTGTCTAAAGCCTTGGTTAAGTTGATCCCAAACACGTTATACCTGTCAAATATTTTTTAATGGAGCACCCCCCTCCCCTTTGTGATTATTGGAAATGATTAATTGATGTTCAAGTTATTTCTTGATTCAATTAGTTACAACATCCAAACTCTCCATATTGATGCACTTAATTTTATTCTGTCTCTTCCCAATTCGTGTGTCCTTTACTGGAGTGTCAGAGTAAATTTTTCAGAAACTAAGTCTGCTCTCGTGTACTTGCTCTTGATTGCTGTCCATCACACTTAGGATAAGTCCAAATCCTCTATGTGGACAGTTAAAGCCAGGCTAGTGGGTCACTTATCTCCCTAGAGTCATGGTTCATCCCCTCCCTACTTCTACCCAATCCACACAGCACAACTCTACACACGAGGTGCGTGCACACAAATGCGTTTTGTATGCCAGTCATACTGAAATGAAATTCAGTTATCAGATGCACTGGATTTTGTTCTTTTGCTACATATATTGTATTCTCTCATCACAGTAGTATTTTAGGACTATTTTAAATGCTAAACATACACATACATATGCACAATACAAAGATAGAAGTTTTCTATTATAAATTTCTAGGTTGCTTTACCACTCTGCTATTTGCCCTAGAAAGAGGGGACATTTCTGTTCACGATAGTCTGATTTCTAGTCCAACTTGATCTTGAGATGCGCCTCAGCAAATGATAATGGAGTTGTGCTGTGTCTATAATAATTTTACAATACGATAATCTTAAAAGATATGTTTTTCTTTCCACGCCTCAGAAACTGAACTGAACTTCAATAGAATCTGCAATTCCAGGCATTTTAGTTATCATAAATTCTGTCAGTAACTGAATTCACCACCCATTTTGCTTGTCAGTAACACAGAGGAAGAAAGGGTTTATTATTGGATAAGTGAAGTAAGAACACTTCTGTAGCAATCACGATACTACATCAAACAAACGGATAGAGGGAGATGCAGGATCAGACACAACAGATGCCCCCGCCTCACCCCACTGCGTGTTCATCAGCGTTTCATGCTCTTTCAGATCTAAGCTATAGACAGGTCACAGATGAGAACTGGGAGGCAGTGTCACAGAGGAAGCCAGAGTCTGCCCTGCTCCCTACACTGGGAACAGCCTTCCTTTTACTTCTTTCTTTTTCTTTCTTTTTATTTTTTTGCATTTGTAGTATTACTTTGCAATAGTGTCTTCTAGTTGAATGTAACAGGAGTGGTGTTTACTTCTAGCAAATGAAGAACAAAGACAAGTTAACTGCCTTCATGGTTGAAGGATGGGCTACGACAAACATGTTCTGTCCATGGTCATAGACAGATGCGTTTTTGCTCTTTACCCTGCTTGGTCAGACTCCCTTTTAGTAAAAGCCCAGATTCCAGTTGGAATTTCGTTTCAGTATGACTGGCTTCCAGAGGATGTGCTGTTGACTGTAGTGTGCTGTGTTGATGGCTGCAGGGAGCTTCAGCAACCTCTTCAGATGGGCTTACAGTGGGACAGGAGAATATGGAGACTGCCAAGAAGCATGGAGGGGAGTGGGACGCTTGTGCTCTATTCAGATTCCTTCCTGCCTCCAGGGGGCACAAACAGTACTGTGACCTCTTGACAGTTGTCATAAACTACCTCCAAAAGAAGGTAACTTCTCTTCTTTCTTGTTGACTCCTGACATGAGAAGTACAAAGTATCTTGGTGACAACCATGACTTATAGTTCAAGAAGACCTTTCTTGTGTTCTGCTCAAAAGATTGAACCCTCTTTAGAAACGGGCTTTCCAGCCCTAAATAGCCCATAGTTGAGGGAATGAGAAGCTTGAAGTCCCTTCGTGTATCCTTGAAAATAAGAACCAATCCATCCTGAGTCTATGCTTTTCTTTTTAGACTCATGGCTTTTTCCTGTTGGGGAGATAGCACCATATACTGGTCTCTGATTTAATGTGCCTTCCATTTCCCCCTACTTCAGGAAGAACCTCCGGACAGTGAGTCAGCTGTGTGGAAAGGCAAGCCTGTGCCAGCTTTTTCTGGATGATGTGGTGTGCAATATAATTACTTGGAACTGTTAACGGAACCTAGGAAAGGCACATGGAGAGGGAGGGGAGTGGCACTATGGAGGGGAAGCTCTCGTGTTGGGGAGGAAAGAAGAGGACTTCATCAGCCTTGGGATCATTTTGCTGCATTTACCTCTCTCTGCATTACCCACCCTTTTAAGCACTGTGTGTTGTTGATGTGACTGAGGCTGGTATGAAGACATAGTGATAAGAGGAACATGCACATGTTTACAAGTGTTCAAATTGCAATGAGTCTTTATCCTGGAAGTATATATATATATATATATACATACATATATATAAATATGACAACTGAAAAGAGATGAGTGAGGCTTCCAGGCAGGACCCAATTAATTCATAAACTAGCCGTTGAGTAGCCAAGAGTGGCTTGCACTTCCACTTTATTCAGAGGGTCATATAATCAGTGTGCAAATGTCAGAGTTTTCAGAGAGTGTGAGGTGATTAGTCTTGACAGTGACTTCCAGAGTTTCTGCATGGTAAATAGAATCGAGTAAGTGAAATGACAGTTTTCGCTGTGTTTGGAGCGAGTCTTCCCATCATGTGGCTCTGCCTTGGGATGTCGTAATTCCCATATCATTTAAGTCACACCGCTTCACAGAAATTCAGCTAATTAATTGTGATTGGCTGGGATTTGAGCATTCTCTAGAATTTGCAACTTTTTGGCATTTAGAAGACAGTATAGCAATGGCCAACAGGTGCCTTGGGCTTTGTACAAGGAGAAGAAAGGTCTGGGGGAAAATCTGACCCCAATCCTGTATTCACCTACACCGGCTCTACCCCTTATCCAGTAACTTCCCAGCAGAAGCACTGCTGTAGGTTTGTACATAGAGTGTTTGATGGAAAGAATACCCAGTAAAGATAGTGGCTAATGCTTCCTCAAGACAAGAGCATGTACATCAGTTGACTGCTAAGATAACAGAAGAGTGTCCAGAGTTTTATGACATTCCCTATTGTGTGAGTGGCTTACAGATGTTTGGCACATACCCTGGAAAAACACATGACCGGCCTGACCACTGTGAAGTGACTTTCATTAGTGGGTCTGGCTTCACACTGGGTCACGTTGCAGGGACTGCGGTGAGCAGCTCACAGGGAACAGGGGCTGTTTCCTCCTGACGGCTGGTGTTACACTGAAGTGTGGGGCTTCTTGGGGGCTCTGAGCAGAGGGGGGGGGTCGCCCTTTCTCTTGCTTGTTTGATTTCTCAGACTTTGTACCATTAGTGAGAGCCTGGATCCAGTGGTTACTCAATTTATAGTATGAATGAGATAGCTTATTTGAACACACTGTGCATATTGTGAAGGGATCGTCTATAAATATCCAAGGTTTTATTTGCAGTATATTAAAGCTTTCATTATGTTTGGTCACATAGTGTGTACAGCCAAACAATGTGAAAGAATAGTGAGTAGTTATATTAAGTACAGATAATCTATATGTTTCACAGTACTTCATACACATGTTTAGGTTGCAATTTCTCTATAAATAAGACAGAATACAGTACTTTGGGCTGTTACAGCTTCCATTATCCCCTCAAATACACAGCAAGGAAATAATTCTCTGTTATCAAATGAACCAATTGTAAAACAAATGATGACAGTAGGTTCATTTGCTCAGGTGTGCTTGACGGGTAATAAGACAGTGTTATGATGTCAGTAGGTTCATTTGATCAGGTGTGCTTGATGGTTAGTAAGATGGTGTTAAATTGAGTCCAATGGAAAGATTACGAGGGTGATTGGCCCTTGACTGTGACCGGGAGGTTTTCTGCTTTCAGTCATCTGGTTCTGGCAGAGCTGTGGCAAAGGCCCATATTTCTGTGTAGCTAGCTATTAATTTTTAATTCTTTAAGTTTTTTTACCCTGCTCCTATTGAATTTAATAGCTCCCTATCGAAACTTCAGTAGTGGCAGCAACTTGTAGAAAGCATTTCTCTCTTCAGTCATTCAATACACTAGATAAGCAGCATTTGCATCTAGAATTTATAAGAAAAAAATTAGAAAAGTAGCTGAATTTTTTCTTTTCTTTTCTTTTTTCTTTTTTTTTTTTTTTTTGCAGTTTTTGGCCAGATTTGAACCCACCACTTCTGGTATATGGGGCTGGCACCCTACTCCTTTGAGCCACAGGTGCCACCCTGAATTTTTTCTTTAAATTTTATTTTATTTTAAATAACATTAAAGTCTTTTACTCTTTTAAGGGTACTTACTACCAAATTTTGGATGGGTAAAAAAATGCTTTTAAAAAATGAGATTGTTAGGTTCATATGAGATTTATTAAAATGAAAATAAATTCGCTTCAACAACTCAGTTTGATAGACGTAGATGTCTTTGGTGGATGAAAAAATAATTCATTAGTGTTATTAAATTTACTCCTAAGTATGCACTGATACTTACATAATTAGGGAAGTTCTCAGAATGTACTCAGTTTCCTCTGCGAAGTGTCCAATCAGTATTAGCTACGAGCAGGTCATTGCTATAGACGTTTCTGGAAGGCTACTGGGGTGCTTGGCTTTTAATCCTGAGAAACTGATGTCGATAGAGAAATGAGTTCCTAGACATAGTTCATTTTCTAACAAACATTAAAATTACTCATGATTTCCACTAACTCACAGAAATACAATAATCAGTTCAGAAAGAGACCTTCAAACCACTGGGAGTTTGACATGAACAGTATCCAACACCGGGCGAGGCCGTGTGGCCAGGTCCCCGCCTTGCTGCGCGGTCAGCGACGTTTCTCGGGTTCTCAGTCGGCCCAGTGTCAGTTCTGCAGGAGAGGAAGCGGGAGGGACACTGCGGGGTGGGGGGACTTTCTTGCCCTGGCGCCCCGTGGGAAGCGAGCTGGGAGCGTGTCCTGCAGGCCCCACCTCGCCAGCGCCAGCGTCCTGCTCAGGTGTCTTCCCTGTGGGTTTCTCAGCGTCCCGCCCTCCGACCCCAGGTGGTCTGCAGGCCAGACTTTCCCCGGTGCCCCAGGCAGCCCTCTGATGGATTCAGAAGCATCCAACCCAACGCGCTTTCCGGAGACACCAACAGCACCGCGACTTTCCTGGACACACCCGGAGTGGGTTCTCGGCGGCGGCCTCGGCGCCCACTGCGGACCTGCTCCCGGGCCAGGCCGCACCCGGCCTGCGCGGTCACCCACGCCCCTCCGATTGGGCCCACACTGCCCACCCGGGAAGGGCCCCTGGCCGGTTTTTTCAGGTGGGGAATTTCCATTTTATCTCCTGGAGTAGTTAGTGCCTTATGAGTCGTTTGTATCTCTTCATATTGTTCTTCCTTTTGATGATGGGGGATTGAAGAGTGCAGGTAATTATAGCAGTTCACTGAAAACTTCATTAGGATGTGATTAAATCATTCTTTACAGGAATTCTTCAACTTATTAGTGTAAAGGCACTACTTTAAAAAAAAAAAGACTACATTTAAAAATGCTTTCAAAAACTAGGGAGGAGCTATATACATTTAAACTATTAAATTTGGTTATCTTTCTAAGGCTGAAATCTTACTTTGACATATTATTTTCTTATTTTCATACTACTGATTATTTAATATTAAATCTTGCCTTTTCCTCCTAATAGTTGATCAAAATCTTTTTTATATTTTACAATTACCTTGTATATTTATATATCACTTTCCTTGTAACACAACACAATACTCTCACATAATCATTTTTTGTTTGTTTTTTTCTTTTCCTTGATAGAAAGACATATTCCTATTTCTGCAAGTATATTCATTGTGTTGTAAAAAATTACTCCTATATATATGCATAAGTATCTATGTCTATGTATATATTTATGCACTTTGGGAATGCAAGCTTTTTATACATAACTATATTAAAATAATTTCTAATTTATAGTTCCTTTCCTACTTAATTTTAAAATTATTTTGACGTAACATAAATGACTAGAATTTTTTTTTAGTTCAATTTAGTAATTTGAACATTTTGTAATGTTCAAAGATCTGGGTTGATTCTAAATAAAAACCAAAGAGTAAAGTCAGGCTAAAATAGTCTGCTTAGTGGAATAAAAAAATTAGTCCCAAACATATGTGGCAGTATATAGACAAAATAATTAGATGTTAATTTTTGTTTCATTTAGCTTTTCCTTTTTCACTGCTGTGTTTTAGTTTCAAAGCTGTTTAAATTGGCTGAGTAAAATCTGGTGGTGTTGACAATAGTCAGTCACTGCTATACACAAACGAGCTGCAGGTGTGAAGTTGCCACATTGGAGGACTCAGGGAATCTCTGTCTCCAGCTTCATCTTATCTTCCCTTTCAAACCCATCCGCTAATCCTACTATCTATGCCTTCACTATCTTTTTATAGCATGTTAAACCTGGTTTTGATTTCTCAGCCCGGTTTCAGGTTGGAATTTGAGATTATCTCAGAACCATTCTTGGCCACTCTGGAACGTGCAGTGTAGACTTGGTGCTACCCTCATAGCTTCAAAGGAAGGGGCTGTTGGCAAGGACTGCGCTTCTTACCATTCAGAGAAATCTCACAGCACTTGAAAAAATTAAAGTATCTAACTGTAAGCCTTCTGAACAAGCCTTGAAGCATGTTTTAAAAACTTAGGCCAGGTACATGTCCCCTCTCTCTGTCTTTCTCTCTCTCGGTCAGACATATATGCACACAGAATCACAGACACACACTCAGATGCACACGTTTATTTGCACAATTGCAGACGTGTGCTGCTGACATAAATGGTCAGCATTGTGAGTCTGCCCTGCCCTTTGCTTATGAAGCCAGGGAAGTGGTCCTAGTTTTTGGCTTGTGAGGATATTGAAGACCTGCCTCAGCTAAAGGCAAAGAATGGGGGTGCATTGGGTGAACAATGGTTCTATGAGGACAGTGGTTCTCATCCCTCATTGAAAATTAAGATCAACAAAGGAGCTTTTAAAAATTAATGCCCCGACCCATCTCCAGAGCAATTATTTTAGATTCTCTGGTGGTGCAGCCTGAATATTAGCCGTGTTTTACTTAAAAGCTCTCCAGGTGCTGCTAATCTGCAGCTGGAGTAAAGGCCCACTGCTCACTTCTCCTTTAACTCCTTTGCCTCCAGTATTAACCTCAGCTCAGCTTCCAGAGGCAGAACCCTATCAGACTTTCTTTGCTGACTATTGTTTTGCTAATTTTGCCCCTGTAGAAATTATTTCTAATGACAGGTCAGTTAGTATTTATTAAATATCTACCACGAGAGAATGTTTGGGGTTCTGACAGTAAAGAGGTAAACAAAACAAGGTCCCTGGCTTGTTGAGTAGCTAGGAACATGGGCAATAAAAAAAGCTAAACAAATATAGTATGTGAAGTGGTGATAAGTGCTACAAAGAGAATCCAAGCCAGACCAGGCAGGAGAGAGTGAGGGAGCAGGGAGACGCACACTGGTAAGAGGCAGTCAGGAAAGGCATTTTCCATAAGGAAATATTCCTTAGGGATCTTGCAGAAGTGACTGTTTCATGCTGAGATTTAGGGAAATATGCTTTTAGTCAAAGAGAAAGAGAAAAAATAAAGGCCCAGAGGACTCAGTCTGTTTTAAATGATGCTTAGTGGAAGATATTGAAGTGGTGTGTTTAACAGAATATAGGTGATCTTTGCAGAAAATGTTGCAAAGTGTATTTTAGTTTTTTAATTAACTTTGTGGAGGTATAAGTAACATAAAAAGAACACAATTATGTCCATAGTTTGTAGTCTGGCAGACATATGTACTCATTCAATCATTGTCAAAATTGAGATATAGAAAGTTCCCTTTTCCCTTTGCTGGCAAACTCTTCACCCTAAAGGCTACCAGTGGCCTATGTCCTATCACTGTTGATTCATTTTGTCTCTTTTAGAGCATCCCTGAAATGGAATCACACTGTCATGGAATGAATTGTCTTCCCCCACCCCAAACTCAGTGTTAAAGCCCTAACCCCCAATTTGACTGTCTGTGAAGATAAATCCTTTAAGGTGGTAGTCAAGATTAAATGAGCATATAGGTGGTATCCAGTAATCCAGTATGTCTGGTATCCGTTATTTTTGAGCTTTGTTTTCCAAATCTGCAAAATAAATAGCTGCCTTGAAAATGTGCTATTAGGGGCGGTGCCTGTGGCTCAGTGAGTAGGATGCTGGCCCCATTTACCAAGTGTGGTGGGTGTGAACCTGGCCCCTGCTAAACTGCAAGAAAAAAATAGCCGGGTGTTGTAGCTGTTGTAGCTGGCGCCTCTAGTCCCAGCTACTCAGGAAGCTGAGGCAAGAGAATTGCCTAAGCCCCAGAGCTGGAGGTTGCTGTGAGCTGTGATGCCACAGCATTCTACTGAGGGTGACAAAATGAGACTCAATCTCTAAAAAAGAAAAAAAAAAAAGAAAAGAAAATGTGTTATTAGGATTACTTATAATATATATGGCTGGTACTTGTTGAACTGTTCCTATGTGCCAGGGATTCAAAATACACCATCTGACTGCACAAAGCATTTAAAATACATTATTCTGTTCTCAAAATGTCTTTTTGGAGTATGGTGCATAATTATTTTTTTTCAGATGGAGTATTAGAGTTTTTCAGAGAAACAGAGCCAAAAGGATAAATATGTTTATATGTGTGTGTGTGTGTGTGTGTGTGTGTGTGCTGGCAGGCTGGAGCCCCAGGGGAAAGTTGCCGTTGGTAACGCAGTGGTAGCCTGGAGGCAGAGTTCCTTTGTCCTCAGGGACTTCTGTCTTCTTCTTTTAAGGCTTTCAAATGATTAGACGAGGCCCACCCATATTATGGAGAGTCTTCTGCTCTCCTGAAGTCTACTGATTTAAATGTCATATGTAAAAAAAATACTTTCCCCACAGCATCTAGACCAGTGTCTGACCAAATATCTAGGCACTGTAGTTCCCACAGAAAATTAACATTCACAAATAGTGAAGTGGCTGCCCCAGGATGGGCATCTAGGGTTCGAGTGGTAGAAGTTAAAGTTTAATCCAAAACACCTTACTCTGTAACTGGGGTAGTTAGCCAGTGCATTTATTATTTGAACATCTGGCACAATTATTTTACTTTGGTAAGCAACTACCTTTATTTAGAAAAGTAAGATTAGAGAACCTGAGTGAAAGCTAAGTAAGAAACAGAATCTACACAGAAGCATCTAAATCACCATGGAAAAAATAGAGCAGGATTGCTGCTGGGGGGGTTGTTGCACAGAAGTAGATGGAGGAAAAAAAATCAGATGAGAGAAGAGGAGCTGGAAGTGTGGAGTGATGAAATGAGAGCGTTTTGGGGTCTAGGTGGGTAAAGGGCCAGAGAAATTCCACTGGACCATATGGCTGAAAAGTGTCTGGCAGGTGCTGACACCTGCTTTCCCTCTGAAGGTAATTGTGTCACACACAGCCTCACTGTATGCAGGGTGGCCTGCTGAGGGCGGGTGCTGACACCTGCTTTCCATCTGAAGGTAACTGTATCAGACATGCCTCATACATGTATCACACACAGCCTCACTGTATGCAGTGTGGCAAGTGTGGCATGCTGAGGGCTGTGTCACTTTCAGAGGAAAATGTCTATGTTAATAATAGCTTACATGACTTTTGTGGTTGGCCAAGTTGGAGGACAATGACCAGATTTACCTTCCCCTTGAAACAATTTAAAAAATGGGGGAAATGTAGCTTTTGGATATCGACAATCTTCCAGTCTCTCCAAAGAGATTGAGCTGAGAGCTCAGGAGGCCAGGGCAGTCAGAATTCGCAGAGGGAGCACAGTGCTTCAGAGAGAGGAGAAGAAACCCAATGCACTCACTTAGGAGATTTGCCGAGGTCTGCGTAGCATTCTCAGCTGAACACTCCTTAGCCCTCACATACGAGGAAATTACTGAAGGCCAAGGAGAGAACTACCTGGACTGAGTAGAAAGAACAAGCCCCATGGCTCACCTGCAGCCAAGAGGGAATAGTTGCTGTTAATGCCAGCCAGAGTGGAAAATTGTAAAATTCACGGTGCATCAGGTAGGGTATCTGGAATGGTATTGCCTCAATAGTTAGCCGTAGATCAAAGGCTTTTCCAGTTTACCTACCATGTTTCCCCCAAAATAAGACACTGTCTTAAATTTATTTTTTCTCAAGAAGACCCACTAGGGCTTATTTTCAGAGGATATCTTCCTCTCTGCACCAAAATGTATGGCGTGGCTATGCAGATACACCCATCACTAGGTCTTATTATCAGGGTAGGGCTTATATTTAACAAATATGTAGAAATCCTGCTAGGGCTTATTTTGGGGGTAGGTCTTATTTTGGGGGAAACACAGTAACAAACCTATTTTCATTTTCTCTACAAAGGATGAAACTGTTCTTATGTAACATAGGTTTGTCCTAGGAAATAGCTTTAGAATATTTATAGAAATACAACATTTTAGGTGGCGTTTATGGCTCAGTGAGTAGGGCACCAGCCCCATATGCCAAGGGTGGTGGGTTCAAACCTGGCCCCAGCCAAACTGAAACAAAAAGATAGCCAGGTGTTGTGGCGGGTGCCTGTAGTCCCAGCTACTTGGGAGCCTGAGGCAAGAGAATTGCCTAAGCCTGGGAGTTGGCGGTTGCTGTGAGCTGTGTGATGCCACAGCACTCTACCGAGGGTGATAAAGTGAGACTGTCTCTACAAAAAAAAGAAATACAACATTTCCAGATCTGAGTAGGGAAAATTCAATCAAATATTATCAGGCAAGAAAAGAAGCAGGAAAATAAAGTCCATAATGAGGAGAAAAATTAATCAAAGGTTGAAACAGGTCAGAAGTGATACTGATCACAGCGTCCCCAGGTACAGACATTAACACAGTGTTACCCTCCACATGTTCAAGAAGGGAGAAGAAGATTGTGTTCGGTAGAGAGGAGGAAGAAAGGAGCTGCACCCGTATCATGAGGACTAGTCCTATGACCTCTGAGATAAAGCTGCCCTGGAAGGAATTAGCTGCGGTTAGACATGACAGAGGAACAGATTAGTAAATGTGGAGACGTAATGAAGGAAACAACCCAAAATGAAACAGAGATTGAAAAAATAAAGTGGAACGTGCTCTTTTTCTGATACTATTTTAAACACTTTACGTATTTTACCAGATTAAATCATAATAAAATACTAAGGAAGTACTATTACTATCCTGATTTTACACAAGAAAAAACATGCACAGATAAATCAGTTAATTCAACCTGCACATTAGCTAAATGCCTAAGCCGGTGTCAGACTGCAGACACTCGGTTCCAGAGGCCTGCGGTCTCACGTCCTACTCAGGGTACAACCTCAGACAGAGCGGAGTTAATCGGGATCTAGAGGTTGGAGCTCTGCAAAGTACATTTAAATTTTGCAGCTACTGAATAATTCACAGACTCAGTGTAGGATGGCATTATAGAATTGGCAGAGGTTTTATCTGAACTGGGGTCTGGTGAATTCCTCAGCATTATATTCCAGTTTATAAGTTCTTTCTGTGCAACTATGAAATTTTCCTAATTATTTTTTACACTAATGGCTTATTTTGTAGTTTTTAATTGATTCTTATAAGTGTCAGAGCTCATCCCTTTGCTTTTTAAAGTTAAATTACTGCAAAATCAATTATACGTGCAAGAACGAACAGCCACAATTGATAACACTGAAATACTCATGTCTCCTCACCATGGCATTCTGTGTCCTCCCTGGACATGTACCGGGCATGTGGGTTTCCACCACACCTGTGTATACGCACGCGTTTCTTCAGGGTCCGTGCCGAGAGTGGGGTTTCTCTGCCTATGACATGCACATCTTCAACTTTTAGGATGCCAAATTTGTTTTCAAAGTTGTTTTATCACCTTTATATCTCTAGATCCTTAGTTCCACTGAGACTCAGTTGGCAATCGCTGGGTATTTATTTATTGAATGGATAAATAAAGTTTAAGGTTTAATACGGGTTGATTGAGTGAATGGCAATGCTATTAATAGAAATATAGAGAAAGGAAGAGAAATTTGAGAGAAGTGTGATAAAATTCTTTGTTTTTGTGTAGGGTAGGTAAAATTAAAAAAAAAAAACTGAAATATAGTGAAAACCTATATTGTGGAGGGGAGTGGATGGATGGAGGGAGGGTGATTGGAGGGATCACCTCAATGGTTCATCTTACAAGGGTACAAGTGAATCTTTCTAAAAGTAGAATATAAACGTCTTAACACAATAACTAAGGAATGACATAAAGACTATGTTAACCAGTTTGATGAAAATATTTCAAATTGTATATGAAAACACCACACTGTACCCCATGATTGCATTAATGTACACAGCTATCGTTTAATTAAAAAAAGACATAGTAGCAAAGTCAATTGAAAAATGTCATATATTGCTATGATCTCTTTCTCTTGCTGACTCACAAAATTCAGTCAAATAAGTAAGGATAAATTATTTTCACCATCTTATTTTTTAAGATTAATCATTTTCTTTATAGCAGACAAAGGAAGAAAATCATCTTGTCTTGCTTTAATATTTTAAAATCTGTCAAGAAAGCATATTCAAGTTGTGTATGTCTTTTAGTTCTCACGGATATTAAGTCATTGAATTTTTTATGATTAAGACTGCTGCATGTGGAGATAAATTAGTCATCTGGAAGTAACTGGTCCTGATTGATCATGAATGATGAATCGCCCATTATTTTTAAGATGTAAGCAGTGCTAATGCATCCGCCAGGATGAGAACTACTTCAGTATGAGAGAGTCAGTGCCCTTAGAAGTAGGAAAAAAAAAAAAAAAAAAAAACAAACTGAAGTCATAATACACTGACCTCCTCATTGTGGCTTACAAAGCACAGCAGACTTTTGGGCTCACTAATGGATTAACTGAATATTTTAATTCACTGAATATATTTAAACTGGCTATGTGATGAGCCTTATGTTCAATGAATAATTGTGCAGAATTTCTATTTAATTTGGTTATTGCTGCCCGGGAGCTCCAGCATTTCAGCCTGTCATTACGTTGTCAGATGCACCTGTTTTCTTATTAAGGAAATAATGGTATAAGAGTACTTGGATACTTTGTTTTTTATTTCAGTACTATTTTTATACAAAATCACAGCCATATACTCCTTTGCAAGGTGAAGTTTCTGAATGATACAAAAAGTGCTGGATGCTTATTCTACTGAAAACTGTACTTAAATTCAAGAAATAAAATTAGTATTGTCAGATTCTTCAATACCTGTAGGTGTTCATTTGTGTGCTAGCAGGTGTAGCTTGTTAGATTCAGGAGTGTTGGTACAGTGAGCCTGACCTTCAGAGGATAAGACACATAGGATTGGCAAAAACCAATGGAGGGGAGGGTGGCCAAGAGAATGCTAATGGCACCCATATTTTCATTCACTTACTTGTTTTCTCATTCAGTTCTATTTGGCTCTTTTAGGGAGATAGAATCCCACAGTATAATTAAAGAATTATCACATGTAAAGAGCTTAACAGAGTGGTGGAGAGGTAGGCCTGTGGGACCTTAGGAAGGAAGGTATGCTCAGAAGTTGTTTCCACACCCAGAGAACCCAGGGTAGGTAGATGGAGCGATAACTGGCTGTGACTTCTTTGGTGTTAGGAATACTTCTTACTTCTTCTAAGAAACTGACTTGTTCTAAGGTTTTAGATTTTTGTTCCATCTTTATTTATTAGAGCCAAATTCATGATGTCCCGACAGCTTGTCTGCTGGCCTCTGTGATGCACGGCTTTATGTCCCCCCTTGTGAGGATCCCCTGCCATCTCCTCCCCTTTTCTCTCTCAGCTTGAAATTCACATTACCTTCCTAATTTTTATGAACGCTTAAAATCCATTCTTAAGTCCAGTCCAAAACAGGAGGTCATATTTGGAAATATACATACAGACCCAGAACTAAGTGAGATTGGAGTGGGGTAAGGATGGACACAAGAAGTTACAGAACACAGTGGGCCACCCCTGTGTCCTGCTGCCACAGAAGGACTCCGCGTCAGCCTTCCAGAGGAAGCTCAAAGCGTTCAGGTCAAGGGTAGCAGAAGTGCAGCCCTGAGATCCCATTTTTCTTTCCACGTCCATGGCAAGTGACTAATTATATTTTCTCCCTTAGCTCACTGGAAGTTTTAGAATATTCTGACTGACAGAAGTACAGTCAACTAGTGCCAATAGATCCCAGCTAACAGACAAGCTGAAACTTCATTTTTGTCTGTGCTGAGATGAAGGAGGGAAACAGAATTTACAGCATCTATAGGATTAGGTTAAGGAAAAAGACACTTACTTAATAGATACTGGTAGTTAATTAATGGGGGAAAAACAGCTCAATTGGAGAATTAAAAATATGCATAGCTATACTAAGTATTTTATGTTTTATATATATGTGTGTGCATTTTTCAATCTTTTGAACTGAGACTTTTCTTTTTCACTGATTAGAACTCAGCATCATCCTTTCAGCATAAATCAGACCTGTAAGACAGCATCTCAGATTTCCCGTTTGAATGTCTTAAAATAAAACAAGCCTTTAATTATGCATAGAAAATGCACTAATTGAATAATTCTAGATATTTGTGACATTTTTACTCAATCTTTTAACGTTAACAGCCAATAGCAATGTTTTAAATATAAATCCATTTATCAAGTCTTTCTATATTATTCAAATTAGTTTCCACAGAAACAGTTTTTTTCTTTCAGACTCAGCTATTTACCTAATAATATTAATAAATTGCCTTATATAATGAGATTGACATTCCAACTGATAGAAACAGTTTATAAACCAGTGCTATTGATTTTCCAGTAGCAGAAGTAAATAAAAATGCTTGCAAATAGTTTAATGGCTATAAGCTTTCAGTATTTCTGGACATCAGTCTTCATAGAGGGAATGGATGGTATTGGTTAATCGGGAAAGTAGAATTGCTAGAAATTTGTTTAAAAATTTCCACTGGTACTTTAACAGGCCGGGGGTGTAAAGCTGATGAGCAGAAAACTAGAACAAGGTCTATGATCAGTCAACTAGTATGAAGTGGACCTTGTGTCCCACACCCTGGAGTCACAACAGGAACTATTCTCAAGGAGCTTTGATTTGAGCTGAATGTGTAAATATATAATTAACCACGTTGTAATGAAGGTGGAGAGGAAAAGGAAGCCAGGATAATGATGGAGAAATTGAGGGTTATTTGAGATGAGGTTGTCAGGAGGAGTCTCTGATAAAGTGAGATTGGCGTAGCGACATGGATGAAGCAGTGGGGGGTCTGGAGGATGATCTTTTCAGGTAGACGTAGGAATTAATCAAAGACAAATAGAGGTCAGGAGCAGAGGCTCACACCTGTAATCCCTGCGTGTTGGGAGACTGGCAAGAGGATCACTTGGGGCCAACCAGGGCAACGTAGGAAACCCTGTCTCTAAAATAAATAAATAAAATAGGAAATACACAAGCAAAACTGAACACGAATAAGAACACTAAGTGAGTAAAGCAGGGTAGGGAGCAGGACACAGGAGCAGTGATCGCAGAGGATGTAAATCATGGGAGGCCTGATTAGAAGATGGGGATTCACTGCAGAGATTTCAGCAGAGCGGTGAAGTGATCTATTTGCGTTTAGAAGGATTGTTCTTCGGTTGTGTGGAAAATCAACCGAGGATGGGAGCTAGCAGTAGTGGAATTTATCTTGGAAGCCACACATGCAAATTCCACACTAGACGTTTATTAATGTTCGGTGAGTGTTTTGTTTCCATTTGGCTCACTGATGCCTTTCTGCCTCTCAGCCTCTCTCCTAGAATTCTTCAGAATTGCTTGGTGAATCCTATGTCCATATATGACCTTCTCAAACTCCCCCATTGTTAATAACATGGACCTAAAATTAGTTCCTGAGTTATCCATATCTCCCTTTGCCCCCTGCAATCAGACACTGTCCTGTTTCCTTCTTGTTCTGTGGTTTGAGCTGGTCTAGACTGTGGTCATCTCAGGCCCCTGACCCAGTTCCCACAACTATTCTTGCTTTGCTCTAAGCAATTTCCACTTAGCTGCCAAAGTGAAACTTCAGAAGTGTTACTCAGAGAGTTCACTAAAGTGTGTTTAAATCCTTTCTCTGGCGTCCCTTTCCCCCCAATATAAAGACCAGAACCTTTCCATGGCCCACAGGTGCCTACTCCCCTCACCTCTCCGTTTTCATAGCCCAGCACTCTTTTTGTTCTGTAGGTAACCACTTTTTGGTCATCTTTTCTTTGTTTAAACATTCTAAGATCTTTTCGAAGTTGGGCCATTCTACTTTGGCATAAAACAGCCATCCCCTGACGCCCCCCACCCCCACTTCTTATCTTTCCCGTTCCTCTCTAAATCTCAGTTTTGTTGTTAAAACACTCTGCTGACTTCTGACGTGGATCTGGACTGCGCCTCTATGTCCATCCTAGTGTGTAGATTGGATCCATTTGGACTTTAAGCTCCATGAAGACAGAAGATAAATTTCTCCTGTGTCCCATGAAATTGTTAAAGTCTGGTTTGTGATCGTGTTTAATTAACGTGGGGATGAGTGAATAAGGAATGAGTTGTCCCTGTCATCCTAGACCAGTGGTTCTCAACCTTCCTAATGCTGTGGCCCTTTAATACAGTTCCTGTGGGTCGTGACCCACAGGCTGAGACCCGCTGTCCTAGACCAACGTGTTTGCTGGTAATCTTTTACTTCCTCCATTTCCGAGGAGAATGCCTGTGATACTGTTTGGTCACAGCAAGCCCTTTCCTTCATGAGGAGACCAGAATTCATGGAGCCCTATTCTTTTATGAAGGCCTTCAGTACAAAACTGGATCCTGAATTCCACATTAGAGTAGATTGGGGGAAGTAATGCCAGTTTGGCAATAATTATCACGCAGTGAGCTTCCTCCCTCCCCATCGCAACACAAGAGGAGGAAGAAGATAATTTTTATTCATTTACTTCTTTAAATGGCATCTTCTGGGGAGTCTTTCCTTACTATGTTATCCACGACTTTCAATCTCCTTGTTTTTTTGCCCCCCATGTACACATATATAGTTATAATGTATGTGTGTACATATATGTTTCTGTGTGTGTGTGTCCCTGCCATTGCTGGAACTCCACTGGGGGTGTAAAGCTATACTTATTTTGATAAGTGATGTACCTCTAAATTAGAATGATGCCTGGAATACAGCTGATGTTCAGGAAATATTTGTTGCATAAGTAATTTACTTGAGATCTCCCTATTATCTTCATATTCCAGATACTTTTGGATGTTTTTCTAATCTTTCTTTCCTTTTTTTTGAGACAGAGTCCCGCACTATGTTACCCTCAGTAGAGTCCTGTAGCATCACAGCTCACAGCAACCTCAAACTCTTGAGCTGAACCAATTCTCTTGCCCCAGTCTCACAAGTAGCTGGGACTACAGCCACCCACCACAATGCCCAGCTATTTTTAGAGATGGGGTCTTTCTCTGGCTCAGGCTGGTCTTGAACCTGTGATCTCATGCATTCCACCCGTCTCGGCCTCCAGAGTGCTAGGATTATAGGAGTGAGCCACCATACCTGGCTTTAATGTTTCTTTTCAACATTTAGGTGGTATTCCTGCCACTCTGGGCTATAATTAATGCTATTCCTGTACCAGCTAGGTCCCTCTGTACCCGGGTCTTCTATTCCTTTTCATGATCAGGTCTCTCTTCGGATCCCAGAACAGGCTTGGGAATTAATGCTTGCATGGGGTTTTTATTCATGCCTGAACTTTAACTGTTGATAATAGGTCAGGAGACAGGGGTATGTCTGCCCCCGACCCTGTGTTTTCTCCAGCTCTGACTGACACCCTAGGAGTGATCCTTGCACTCACTATTTGGTCTGCACGTTTACACTGGGTGGTTTATGTACCAAATGTCCCATCAGGGCTAAATCCCTTTCTAGCAATTCCTGTTATATTTGTATGTTCAGGATTTAATCTAGTGGTATGAATTCCTTGCTGAATATATTGTGTGATCCAAGATGTAAAGTTGGAAAGTATTAGTTAATTATGAGATGTTCCCTGGGATATATGATGGAGCAAATTATGGAACTGCTGTGTATTGAAGGTGAGAATAGCAGATGAGGTCTCTGAGACAGGAACAGAGGGAAGAGTGATTAGTAGAATATTTGTGGAAAGAATCAAAATAATCAACTCTTTGGCAACTTTAAGTAGCTTTTGGTGGATCAGATACGCATTATTTTTAGTTTTCTTTTTAGCAGATAAATAAGAATTTATTAAAAGTACTGTTTCCAACAATACAAAAATGAAATATTAAGGCATGTTTGAGTCACACCCTGGTGTCTGCAGCAAAGAGAAAAATAGATAAGAGCTGGCACTGCTTATCAAATGGGTTATAAAATATTTGGCAGACTTGCCCTTGTGTTATCCTATTCCACATCCCATTGAAAGATGTCATGATCAAATGTTTTGACCCAAATCAAGAGCAAAGTATAACTATCTATCAATTTATTAAAGAGAAGCTGTTCACTCTTGAAAATTAAAAGGGAGCCGAGAGAGTACCATGTATGATGTTCAAATACTGGTATTTAAATTTCTCTGAAGCAAAAGAAGAGGTGAAGACTTTATTTAAGATGAGAGGGCTATTAAAATGGGTCCTGCTATGGCATAACTGTTCAGTCAATATTCTCCTCCACTGAGGTGACCGTTTGGAAAGGGCTTCAGACTCCTTTAAAAAATATCACACCCACTAGAATGAGATCACATAAATTAACACTGATCATTTCCCTGTTTATTTTTTTCCTTTTTTTAATTAAATGATAGCTGTATACATTAATGCAAACATGGGGTAAAGTGTAGTGTTTTCATATACATTTTGAAATACTTTCATCAAGCTTTCATGTCATTTGCACAGTCATTGTGTCAAAACATTTACATTCTAGTTCTAGAAAAGTTCACTTGTACCCTTGCTAGACAGAAATATAGGAATCCTT
>CAUYTI010073044.1:0-18450 GCA_963575145.1 Galago senegalensis
ACAATGATGGCTACAACCAAAAAATGGCCAGGCGTTGTGGCGGGCGCCTGTGGTCCCAGCTACTTGGGAGGCAGAGGCAGGAGACTTGCTTGAGCCCAGGAGTTGGAGGTTGCTGTGAGTGTGATGCCATGGCACTCTACCCAGGGGGATAGCTTGAGGCTCCGTCTCAAAAAAAAAAAAAAAGAACAGAAGAAAGAAAAGCTTCCAGGTTGCCAGACACTGGGAGGGTGGTGTGTTCAGAAAGAACATAGAAGCACCCCCTTCTTACCTTGCCCTGTGCATCTCTCCATCTCATCATTCATTAGTATTCTCTGTAATACCTCAGGTGTCCTACAGATCTGCTGTACCACATGATGACTATAGTTAATAACAATATATCATATACTTGAAAATTGCCAAAAGAGCAGATTTTAAGTGTTCTCGCCACGACTAAATGATAAAAATAATTTTAAAAAAATAAAGTTTTTTATGATTTCGCATACACAAAAAAAGGTCTCTGCTGACATGAAAGCAAAATCAAGCTGACATTTGCTTAACATAAAGATCTGGAGAGACTTTTAGTCATCCCAAGAAGCTCGGCTACTGCCGTGGTAGTTCAGGAGAACTGGAACAACACCCAATATTGTCATGGAGCCTAAGTCATCTGTCCTTTGTACTTTCCTCTATACCTGAAGGACCAGTAACCCTAAAAGCTCCTTAGAACTCCCCTGCTCACTGAATTACTCTTCTCTGGCATCAAAAACAGACCAGAAGAGGAAATCAAATGAAGAAGAAGAGAGAGAGGGAGGGAGAAACAGAAGAAAAATTATTTTGCCAACTGGACTAATGGATACATTGCCCTGCCTAAATTGGACATCTGTATGGGGCTTTATAAACCCTTATATGGCCAAAGCTATCCTGAAATAAATGATAAAAACTAGTACAGCAGTTGTGTATATGTTTTTGAAAGTTTTGTTAGGTTTGTCTCATATATTAAAAAAAAAAATAGAAAAACAGTTATAAATAAATCAGTTCACTAGTCCAACAAATAAATGATAGGAATTTTTTGGAGATGCTTATCAACAACCACTTACTTGACTCCAGATCATAAAATGAGTAAAGTTTTTCCGATTCTGAGGGTGTTTCTTCCATCTGTGAAGGAAAGAGGGATGATATCAACGACAATCTGAACTGCTTCAACATATAAATGGGTATGCTTGAGTACATTTAGGTATCTAAATGAAGTCTATAAAAAAGACCATTCCCCACATATTCTCTATCTTCACTATTTAAAGTTGAATTACTTAATAAATAACTTCGAAATATTAATAAAAAATATAATTTGCACCTTACTTTACCATTTGACCTCCAAATGCAAAACTCTTTTTACAAGAAATTTCCACATTTTTACATTTTTTAAAGTCCTCTATAAAACTTTATACTGGCCAAAGTCAACAAACAACAGGGAATTAACCTGTTCTGTTTTCATTTACATTATAGTAAATATCCATGGAATATCTTAGAAATCCTCAGTTTAACTTGCATTCTTTCATTTCATTTCAGCATTCAGAGAGTTTAGTTCAATGTGATACCTTCATGTGATGATATACTATAAAGAACTTAAAATAAATTAAACCAGAAAACCTTATATCAATATGAATAGATCTCGAAAATACTATGTTTAGAATTTTTTTTTTTTTTTTTGCAGTTTTTGGCCGGGGCTGGGTTTGAACCCACCACCTCCAGTATATGGGGCTGGCACCCTACTCCTTTGAACCACAGGTGTTGCCCAAAAAAAAATTTTTTTGAGACACAGTCTCACTACGTCACCCTCAGTAGAGTGCCATGGCATCATAGCTCATAGCAAGCTCAAACTCTTGGGCTTAAGCGATTCTCCTGCCTCAGCCTCCCGAGTAGCTGGGAGTACAGGCACCTGCCACAACACCCAGGTAGGTTTTGTTGTTCCTGTCATTGTTGTTTAGCAGGCTAGGGCTGGGTTTGAACCTACCAGCCCCAGTGTATGTGGCTGGCATCCTAACCACTTGGCTACAGGCACTGAGAGTGACAAAGTAAGACTCTGTCTCTAAAAAAAAAATAAACAGAAAAGAAAAAATCATATCCATATACACTAGGAAGAAACAGATCTGGAACCTGGAAGCCTTCACTAGAGCAGGATTTCAGAGACTCTACTAACTATTATGTCACTATGACAAAGGGCTGAAGAAATCATTTCACTGATCTTACTGTTAAAAAAAAAGATAAGCATTCTTCCATTTAATATTGATTATCAACTACTTAGTGTCTTACTTGAAGAGGCAACTAAAAAACAACACACTTGACCTGTGCATTTACTCAGAGTAGAAAAGTTACAAGGACAATGTAACAGACATTACTAACATCTTGCACCCCAAATAGAGGACCTCCTGTCTCCATTTACAGAAGTAAATCACAGGGCCCTAAAAGGGACTGTGTACTTCTTCACTACCACTGACTCCATGATGAACAAAAAAGTAACCAGTTTTCTGTCTTAAAGTACTCCCTGAAATAATCCACCTTCTATATACCTGGATATAATTTCAACCTTCATATAAAAAATGCACACATATCTCATTTTACTATGTTTCATTTTATTGCACTTCAGAGATACTTCACTTTTTACAAATTGAACGTTTGTAGCAACCTTACATCAAGCAACTCTTATCAAAGCCATTCTTCCAAAAGCATGTGCTCATTTTGTGTCTCTATATCACGTTTTGATAATTCTAACAATATTTCAAACTTTTCCATGGTTCTAATATCTGTTATAGTGATCTGCCATCAGTGATCTTCAATGTTACCTTTGTAATCGTGTTGGGATACCATGAACCATTCCCACATAAGACATCAAACCTAATCAATAAATATGGTGTATGTTCCAAATGCTTCAATGACCAGCTGTTTCCCAGTCTCGTTCCCTAGGGCCTCCCTATTCCCTGAGGCACAACAATATTGAAATTAAACCAACTACTAAGTCTACAATGGCCTCTAAATGATGAAGTAAAAGGAAGAATCATAGGTCTGTCACTTTACATCAAAAACTAGAAATGATTAAGCTTATCAAAGAAGGTCTGCCAAAAGCTAAGCTAGGCCTCCTACACCAAATAGTTAGCCAAGCTGCGAATGCAAAGAAAATGTTCTGAAGGAAATTAAAAGGGCTACTCAGTGAACAACACATGAATGATAAGAAAGTAAAACAGCCTTATTGCTGATATGTAGAAAGTCTGAGTAGTCAGACCAGCTACCACCCTCCCTGCCAAAACCTAATCCAGAGCAAAGACTCTTTAACTCTATGAAGGCTGGGAGAGGCAAAGGAGGTGCTGTAGAAATACTGGAAGCTAGCAGAAGTTGGTTAATAAGTTTAAGGGAAGAAGCCATTTCCATAACAAAAAAACACAAAGTAAAATGCAAGACCTGAAGCTGTAGCAAGTTATCCAGGAAATCCAGCCAAGATAACTGATGACGAGGGCCACATTAAACAACAGATTTATAACGTACATGAAACCGCCTTCTGCTGAAAGAAGATGCCATCCAAAACTTCCATAGCTAGAAAAGAAAAGTCAATCTCTGACTTGAAAGTTTCAAAGAATAGGCTGATTCTCTTGTCATAGGCCAAGACAGCTGGTGATTTTAAGTTGAAGCAGATGTTCATTTATCATTCAAAAAATTCGAAGGCCACTAAGAGTTATGCTAAATCTATTCTGCCTGTGCTCTTTCATTCATATCAAAGCACATGGTTTATTAAATATTTTAAGCCTATTATTGAGACCTACTGCACAGAAAAAAAGATTCCTTTTCTATACACTGCTCCCTGACAACGGACCCAGTCACCTAAGAACTCTGATGGGAATATACGAGGAAATGAATGTTGTTTTCCTAGTTGCAAACACAACACCTATTCTGCAGCCTATGGCTAAAGGAGTAATTTCAACTCTCAAGTCTCATTACTTAAGAATATACTTCATAAGGCTATCACTGCCATGGACAGTGACTCCTCTGATGGATCTGGGAAGGGTATAGTGAAAAATCTTCTGAATATTTTTGAATTTCTGAAAAATCTTCTAGATGCCATTAAGAATATTCAAGGAAGGGGGTCAAAACATCAACATTAACAGGAGTTTGCAAGAAGGTGATTCCAATCCGCATGGATGAGTAACTTTGAGGGTTCAAAACTTCAGTAGAGGAAAGTAATACAGATGTGGTGGAAATATCAGAAGAACTAGTATTAGAAGCAGAGCCTGAAGATGTGGCTAAACTGCTATTATCTCGTAATAAGACTTGAAAGAATAAGGAGTTTCTTCTCAATGATAAGCAAAGAAAGTGGGTTTTGAGATGGAATTTATTCCTGATAAAGAATCTGTGAAAACTGTTGAAATTACCAAATAGAATTTAGAATATCACATAAACTTGGTTGATAAAGCATTGGCAGGGTCTGAGAAGACTGACTCCAATTTCGTAAGAAGGTGTACTATGGATAAAATGCCACCAAACTGCAGTGTATACAACAGAGAAATATTTCAAGAAGAGTCAACAGATGTGGCAAACCTTATCACTGTCTTGTTTTAGGAAATGCCCACAGCCACCTCAACTTCAGCAACCACCAACCTGACTGTTCAGCAGCCATCAACACTGAGGCAAGACCCCCCAGCAGCAAAAAGATCATGATTGTCGGTCACTTAACTGTTAGCATTTTTAAGCAATAAAGTATTTTAAAATTAAGCCATTGTTTTCTTTAGATGTAATGGTATTGCACACTTAGAATACAGTATAGTGTAAATACAAGTTTTATATGTACTGAGAAATCACACACCTTGTGAGACTCACTGTATTGCAGTTGTTTGGAACCCAACCTGCAATATCTCCAAGGCATGTCTGTTAATGCAAATTATCGATAAATTAAAACCCAAGCATATTGGGGGGCACCTGTGGCTCAAAAGGGTAGGGTGCCAGCCCCATATGCTGGAGGTGGCAGGTTCAAACCCAGCCCTGGCCAAAAAAAAAAAAAACCCAAGCGTATTTTACGAGTTTTATACTCACAAGTTTGAAGATCACTCTGCCAAGAAGTCGGACAGAGTCTGGAGGATATCTGGGTTTGCAGCTTTTAAGGCATTTGCATTCCCGCTTGTGGTCTTGCCAAGCTTTCTTCTATTGAGACAAGAATGGGAAGGGCATATGAGACACGAAATATACCTTTCAATTAACACTGGTTTTTAACATTGAGAGTCATCCATATTAATTCCAACAGTCTAAATATAACTGCAAAATAGAAAATGGAACCTATATTCTCTATCTGTAAATGATCCAAAATTCATTCTCTGCCAAGTATGCAATTACCAGGCACAGATGTTAACAGTTTCAGCTTCACCTCTGTCCTTTGATTTGCCCCTTGGTTATTACCTGGCTGGTGGAATCCAAAGAAAGATCCATTATGGCTTACTTAATAATGTATAAGATAGTCTTTTAACTAATTAAATAGGATTAAATAATAGATAGCTGTCCTGAATATAAAAAGAAAATATCATTCCCAATTAGAAAATAAAACACATGGTTCAGAGAAGAACAAAATAGGGACGACAGTCTAATGAATTTCTGCATACTACACTGAATACAGAAATGTCAGGAGTTCCAATATACCCCAAACATAAATTTTTGTTTTTAAAAACACAGAAAGAGTTATTAGCTAAAATCGTTAACATGTCCAAGTTTTCCCCAGACTGCCTAAGTTTATGCCTACATCCTGGCTTTAATATTAACAGCGTCCCTTATCACTCTGAAAACTGTCTGGTTTGGGTGATAAATTATATGGTCACTTACTCCCTGATCGTAGCCATGTATTGGTACAACTACGGAGACTAATGAGTCAATCGGCAATCTAGGGATGAACGAACAAGAGAAGAAGAACACTGTCCCTGAGCCTATATTCAGAATGTCATGGAATAAAATGCAGAGCATCTAATATTTATCCCTGGTATGAGGGAGATACCTAGACCAAATGTCTCATGTGTTCTATTTCAAGAGTTGAATTTCCAGCACTAAAATTTTTAATGCCCCTACTCATTCCTACTTCAAAAATTATAAACCTGGTCCCCAAATTCTAGGCCTATAAGATTCCCTTAGGAGGAGGATCTCTCTCATTTCCACTTGCAGTACAAACACACAGCACAACCAAAAATTTCAAGAGTCTTAGTTACTTCAAAACAGTGACTCAGATCCAAGTCAGCATTTTGCACAGAAAGATTGCAGTGTCAAGTTGTTGGATGACAATTTGGTCTATCTGCTATTTCCTAGTAACTCAAATTGTGAAGACATTATTTACAAAAGGTGCATCAATTTTTCCATCAATTCTCTCATAGTTTCTTCACTTCCACCTAGCAACTCTCTTAATGTCTATTTGTAACTTTTATTTTGTCACTAATACTTCAATTACTTCTAAAGAAGACTGAGCTGTTGCAAATAAAAAATATATGTGAAATAAGGCTGCAAAAGTAGAAACAGAAAATGCGAAAATTATGGGGAATAAAAAAGGAAAGCCCTCTAGTATTTACTTAGAATTCTACAGTGTACCAGAGCAAGACACTCGTGGCCAAGCAATCAACAAAAGACATTTCCTTTGATTTCTCACAATAACCCATAATACAAATGGTAGATATTTGTCCTTATATTAAAGATGAAGAAAATAAGGCTCAAGACTGGCATCTACCTGTTCATCTGCCTACACACAAAAGGGGAAAGTAAAAATCCTTAGTATGATAAAGAAGAGAGAGAAATAATTACTGTGTTTATGTTATCACATTATTTGAGTTGTCTAACAGGCAAGGCAAAAAGGAAAATATAATGGCTTATGTAATTTTCACCTGACAGAAAAGAAAAACTCATGGCTTTATCAAGTGTTATAAATCACAGGAGAAATTTATCCTACGAATGCTAACCAACACACTGGACAGTGTCTTTAATAATAGTTTATAACCATAATGGCCATTCACGTAGCTACTTTTTTTTGAGACATAGTCTGACTCTGTCACCTGGGTAGACAGTCTGTGGCATCTTACTAGCTCACAACAACCTCAAACTCTAGGGATCAAGCAATCCTCTTGGCTCAGCCTCCTGAGTAGCTGGGTCTCAGACACCTGCCACAGTGTCCTGCTAGTTTTTTCTGGTTTTAGTACAGACAGGGCCTTGCTCTTCCTCAGGCTGGTCTCAAACTCCTGAGCTCAAGCAATCCACCTGCCTTGGCCTTCCAGAGTGCTAGGATTACCAGTGCTAGAAGCCATCGTGCCCAGCCTATAAAATTTTTTTTTTAGTGCATAGCTTTTTAGAACTTTTTAGCATGCCAAGTATATTTTGAATCTCTAAGCACCATCAACATGATGTGCTTTCCAAACTTTATTTCACAGTGGAATTATGTATTTTTTAGGCATCTTACACACACTGGTAATTGCTAATTTGCTGGTCCAAGACTAGCCTCTGAACAACAGAAACATTTTCTTTTCCTGAGTTGTACTTTGGTATTATGCCTTTCATTGAACACTGACGTTAGAAGTAGCTACCTGAGGACAGGCAAGGTGGCTCACACCTATAATCCTAGCACTCTGGGAGGCCAAGGCAGGCTGATTGCTTGAGCTCAGGAGTTCAAGAACAGCCTGCACAAAAGCCAAACCCCATTTCAACTAAGAGTAAAATAGCTGGGCATTGTGGCAGGCACCTGTAATCCCAGCTACTCAGAAGGCTGAGACAAGAGGATTGCTTGAGCCCAAGAGTTTAAGGTTGCAGTGAGCTGTGACACCATGGCATTCTACCCAGTTTTTGAGACTCTGTCTCAAAAAAAAAAAATTATAAGTTATTTAACATAGACTGCCACGATCATTACTGCCATCCTTTGGGGAGTCAGGTTAGTATTCACTGATCAGACGTACCTGTATGCTTTCTTTCACCTGCTCTTTGAATGAGAGGGGGCTAAACTAATGAATTTATGGTCATTTTCACTAAAAAGAAAGTAGAGTGTTGGTATTTTTTATTAATGATTGAAAGGACAACCATAATTTCAGTGGAAAAGTTTTCATTTGATTATACACGTTAAGAAACCTGACGGACTGTGGGCAGGAGCGAACCACACAGAGCCTATGAGGAATCACCTTTGGCTCTGTTCAAACACCTGAGCAAGTGTCCAGCTGAACAAGACCACACTCGGCAACATAAGGCAGAGGTAACTGGAAGCAAAAAATTTTACAAGCAGATTTTAGTCATGCCTGTTCCAACTATAAGAGATCCATAACCCTTCTGTTAAAAACTCCAGTTTTGAACACTCAGCCCATGGGTAGCTTACTTGCTAGGGGAAGATAACTACAAAATGTACCTCCAAGAATGAACCAACTGATGACAGTATTTGGAATTAAACAGCAAAATTTTAAAGAACTCCTGTCAAAAAAACTTAGATCTTCAACATAATTAATACTGAGCTCTTATATATCAACCATAATTAGAAACTAGACAAAATGTTTCTTAAGTTTATTCCTAGATCATTGCCAGAAAACGTACTTGTCTTCTCATTTGCTTCATGAAAGTGATGTTCATTCTTTTATCTATCAGCCAAATCAGATCATTTAGGGAGAAATACAGAAAGCAGTCGTACATACCACTTGAAACTGGTCTGTGATACAGCACCAAATTTCAGCCAACTACGTTTCTTTTAAAACACCAATTGTTAAGATTCATCATTCAGCTTAGCCCACCACATATTACCATAAAGCTTAAAAATATAAACATATTGCACAAAAGGCTTCCAAAGAAATCCCGTATGTAACTACCTTTGAAATAAATATTCCACTATATTGAAATCAAACCTGATAATTCATATAAAAGTAACAGGCATTATCTTTACTCTACAAACTTTAAACTTGGTCTAGACCTCGGTAGCATATTAATCTTTTACATACCTGCCAGTTTCTCAAAAGGTAACCTTGCTAACTTACTTTTTTCTATTTCCTGTCATTAGTGGAAGTACAGTACATAATTAAGATTTTGTTCATAATCCTGGCTATAATGTGTTCTGTTCCCATAATTGAAAATTAACAAGGATGTACAATAAGCACAAATTGGTGGGGAAGATAAAGGAAATTAAATTATTACATTGAGAAACAAAGACAATGAGGGATAAAGAGTTTTATACGGGGAACAAAGAAAATGATAAGGTCTATGATATAATTCCACGTGTCAGTGCATTCGGGGCTCAAAAACCAACATGAGCTAAACCAACCAATTGAGCTAAAATAATTTCCTTGTTTTAGAGTAATTATAGTATTTCAGAACATAAACTAATTAACTACACCAGTGACTCTCAACGGGGATAATACCAATATTGAGTGCTGTTTGGGAAATTTATGGGGGTATTTTATTTTTTGTCACAACCCTTGTGGAACATGATGGGTGCTTAATGAAAAGGAACCAGAGACGCCAGGCATTTTATGTAGAAGAATTCCAGACAACAAAGAATTATTCTATCTCCAGTACAATTTTTAAATGTCGACCAGATAGTCCATGAAAGTGAAAAATCTGTTTATAACTGTGTGAGCCTAGAACTAAACCTCTTTTTATATTTAAAAACAAAGAGCTTACTTTTACATAATCCTAAAAGTACTGAATTATCTAGCTAAATCAAGGGAAGATGTATCTAAAGAACTTTACCTAAAGCTAGTCAATATTTCATAAAATCCTATCACTGAAGGTACTGTCACTCATAATACTTTGAGTTACTGATACAACACATCCCCTAAGCTATATCTGTACTTCCCTTCTCACTGTGATGCTATGTATAGGTACAAGTATGTAATTAATTATATCTAATGATACAGGAACATTTACATACCAAAAGAGAGACTATTTTATTATATATTGTTTTAATTTTCTCTTTATATTCCAGTTATGGTGTTAAATCAATATTCTGAAAACGTGTAACATGGTAGATTGTATTACCTATATAATTTCATTTCAACATAACAGAGAAGGCAATCAAAATATTTGTCATAAAAAATGTGGAGATGGTATACAATGTACTCAGCCCTACTATGAAACTAATTTTAGCCCAGGAATATGGGGAGAGGGGAGAGGGAGGGGAGGGGAGGTTGGATAAAGGGAAGGTGATTGGTGGGATCACACCTATGGTTCATCCTATAAGGGTACACGTGAATTTCTTTAAATGTAGAATATAAACATCTTAACACAATAACTAAGAAAAAGACATGAAGGCTATGTTAACCAGATGGATGAAAGTATTTCAAATTGTATATAGAAACAGTACACTCTACCCCATGATAATATTAATGTACACTGCTATGATTTAATAAAAAAATTTAAAAATGTGGAGATGGGTCAGAAAAGAGCTGAAAACCCTAGCTCTAGACTAATGTTACACAATCAAACATGCCACATGCTCATATAAACATGTATTTTTAAATACACACCCTGGGATCCACCCCAGAGATTCTGACAGTACCCATGAGACAGAATTAAGCACCCAAATAGTTTTAATCACTACAGGCTGCTATCAGTATATCTCCCAGAATTCATGTGTTGGAAACTTAATCCCAAAGGACCACTGGTGAGAAGTAGAATGAGGTCGTGAGGGTTCTGTCCTCATGAACAGATTAATGACATTATTGAAAGACTGGGTTCATTATCACAAGAACGGGCTGGTTATGAAAGTGGGTTGGGTCCTTCCTTGCTCCCTCCCATGCGCTCTTGGGCCACATGATGGCTTCTTCCACGTTATCACCAAGCCAGAAGTCTCTCACCAGGCATGACCCCCTTGATCCTGGACTTTTCAATCTCCAGAATCGTAAAGCCAATAACCTTCTATTGCTTATAAAGCACCCAGTCTGTAAGATTATTACAGTAGCACAAAACAGACACAGACAGGAGCATGCTATGTGTACCAGAGTCTGAAAAGCCACTGAGCTAACTCGGTTTACAAAGGAAATCTTTCAATACTTCAATAGATGAAACAACATTATTTCATAATTATCATTGAAGGACTGCACTGTGCAAATAGATATTTTATAATACTAACGTAATGAAAAGTGTTTCTAAAGAGGAAACAAAGCCTAGAAACCATACAGGAAAAATATACATATTACAATTTAAATAAATAATATCTGTACATTGGAGGAAGGAAACCTATCACTATGAACAAGTTTAAAAGTCAAAGATAAACTACCAAAAAATCTAAAACATGTATACATAAAGTCAAGTGTCTCCAATACATAAAGTGGAGTCAAGTGTCTCCAATACACAAATAAGGATGAAAATTTCAAAGAAAAAATAAAGACAAAGGATATGTGAATCCATGACTCAAAAAGAAAAACCAATAAGCAAGCAACACAATCCACGTTGATGCTCAAAGAACTGCTAACAGAAACAAGAAATGATAGGTGTGTCGTTGACTTAGAAAAGATGAATGAAACTAAAAATACTTAGAAGCATATAAGGCTTGGGGAAATGGGCACTCTCTAGTTATGTTCGTAGGACTCTAAGTAGCTCCACCTTTCTGATAAATATTTGGCAATGAATACAAAATTTTAATGTACATATTGTTGGAGCAAAATAATAAAGAGTAATTGACTCTAGAAATTTAAATAGAATGGAGAAATATTTTTAAGAATGCTCATAGTAGATAAAGTTTCGAAATACTAAAAAGTTAGTAAGAATTTTTCCAGTTTTTCCTAAAAGGAACAGCTTTTTTTTTTTCCAGATAGAGTCTCAGGGGCATCGTCATAGGTCAGTGACGCTGACCTATGCTCAAGCAAACTTGCTGCCTCAGCCTCCCTAGTAGCTGGGACCATAGCATTCCTCCAAGATGCCTAAGGTTTCTATTTTTAGTAGAGACAGGGTCTCCTCTTGCTGAGGCTGACCTTGAACCTTGAAGTCTCTTCTTGAACTCCTGACCTCAAGGAATACTCCCATCTAAGCCTCCCAGACAAAGAGAATTAGAGGTGTGAGCCACCCCACCTCCCCTATTTTTGTCTTTCTCTATGTTTTTGTCTTATTAAGCAACAGAGTGGGGATTCTCTCTGTTGCCCAGGGTGGAATGCAATGGCGCAGTCATTGCTCACTGCAGCCTCAAATTCCTAAGCTGAAGCGATTCTCAGCTCAGTAGCTGAGACTATAGTGCCACCAGTCCTGGCTGGCATTTTTATGTGTGCATGCGGAGACCAGGTCTCACTATATAGGCCAAGCTGGTCTAGGACTCCTAGCCTCAAGTGATCCGCCTGCTTAACCTCCCAAAGGAGGATTAAATGCTAAAATGATAGGCATGAGCTGTGGATGCTTGGTCTGTTTTTTCTTTATGCTTTTTGATTACTATTTGAATTTTCTACAAAAAGCAGTCTTTTGTTTATGAAAAAACAAATATAACTCTCTTTCCTATCTCTAATAACTGTAATTCAGGGAAAAACATCTTTATATGAAAGAAAAAAGCAAAATTACTATTTAATAGACACTAACTTTTTAATGTTTATTTTGAAAATCTGGTTATAACTCAAAACATGGTTTAAATACATTAATATTCAGATGACAAGAGTACACCAATGAATTGTTTTGTGATACCAATGAAATCTTTTGTAATTCAAAGATTCATTCAATAAATTGTTTTAGTAGTCTAGCTTTATTTATGTGTGATTTTCTTAATGAGTATAGTAACAATTAGGTGGATCTGGAATGTAACAGGTGTTCAACAGATATCTTATGATTTATTCTAAAACCAATACCATTTACAAGATAAAGTTTAGTGTGTATTATCACTGATTACTTGAAAGTAAGGACATCCAAAAATAAATGACCAAAAATCCCTAATAATTCTTTCTTTGACCACTCTGAGATAGGCTTAATTACTTGACTATGAAGGAAGTGAATTGATAAAGTACAAAGAAAAAAATAAACGTATTTCATCCTTCTTACACAAAATAACATCTGTACTATTATGATAATATATTTCCCTCCTCCTCAGACACAAAGTCACTATAGCTTACTCAATAACCCATTTAAATGCTATTAAACGACCCAGGTGCAGTGTCTTACACCTATAATCCTACCACTCTGAGAGGCTGAGGCAGGTGGATTGCTTGAGCTCATGAATTCAAGACCAGCCTGAGCAAGTGCAAGAGCAAGACTCCTGTCTCTACTAAAAATAGAAAAACCGAGGAAAGAGGACCACGTGAGCCCAAGAGTTGGAGGTTGCTCTGAGCTCACTCCACCCAAGACAACAGCTTGAGACTCTGTTTCAAATAAATAAATAATGCTATTAAACATTGAATTTTGATTCCAGTACACATCCATTTAAGGTCATGATAAAACTCATGATATATTGAGCCTGGTTTGGGCAAAGAATATCTCTACTTCATGACCTAACCTCACCAGGTACTTATTCTGTAAGAGGATTGTATTCAAAGATCTCTAAGGCAGCCTCTCAGTGATAAAATTCTACACTTCTGTGATATGATTACTAACAAATATCTAAATTATGTCAAAGTAGACTCTGAACCTGCCCAGGTTTGACTTACATAGCACTCAAAGTTTAGAATACTATTTTCCTCAGTTTTGAGGTCATTAAAAATGGAGAAGCTGGCTTAAAATATGTAGAAAATTATTTATTCAATAATTTCCTATAACTGCATTAACTGAACATCATCTATGTGAAATATCACAATAGTTTTTCCTATATATTCATAACTCAGTCCACTCACAAACAATTATCTACAGAGGTTTCTTATGAGCAAAACAGGATAGCTGAGTTGCCATACAACTCACAGGGAAGAAAAGACCCTTGATAGTTTTCCAATCACTTCCAGACTACTTGAGAGCAAATAAATAATACTCCCTCCTTCACGCCTCAGATGTTGTCCAATACTGAATTACAGGCTGTCAGATGCATGGAGATCTGAAAAGCTGGAATCTGGGAAAAGAAAACTGGAAGGCTAAGCAGGTTGTCTAACAGCTACAATTGACTGCCAGGTATTGATTACAGCCTTATATAAGATCTTCTCAGAGCACACTAGAGATTCAGTAATAGATGTCAGACTTACCACTTCAGAGCTTACTGAATGCTATATCAAATGCAGAGCAGGAGTGCCTTCCCATTAGCCTTAATCAAATTAGATATATAAGGCCAAATGTAAAGAAGGAGTAAGGCAGGAGGATGGTCTTAGAGTGTTCACAGGAGAAAAGAAACAAAAATATAATTTCCCAGGAAAATGGAAGTATAATCTCATGGTTAACTGATAAACCACATACTATGAGGCAATAATAATATCAACATCCCAAAATCAGCCAATCATCACCTCATGCAGAGCTTGGCAAATTCCATGGCCCACAGGTCAAATCTATTCTCCTACCTTTTTTATAAAGTGTAATGCAATATAGCCTCACTCCTTATTTTATTCATTGATTTCACACTGCAACAACAGAGTTGAATAGTTAAGACAGAAATCACATCCCCTGGAAAGCCTTAAATATTTACTATATGGCCCTTTACAGAAAAAGTGTGCCAACCCCTGAGCTAGTGGACAATCATATCAAGATGAAATAACTTAACTGATATATTTCAGCTAGACAGCAAAATAAAATATTCACTTCTATGGACTTCTAATCTTATTCGAGACAAAATAACTTCCATCCCAGATCAATCAAAATACCAAGTTCTAGCTGAATGTGGCAGACACCTGTCATGCATTTTATTTCCCCAATACAAATAATAATCAAGTTTTTAACTACCAAAAGGAAGGTTTAACCTCATCTACATGTATAAGTAACAATGTAGTGATAAGAAAAGGGGACTGCAGAGGCAGGACCCAGAAAGCCACTGAGGAGGGCAGTCCTCGCATAGCTGTTTCTGAGAGGGGAGCCAGCGTACCAAGCAGAACTCCAGCAAAGATCCATAATAAAGACTATACATCGAACAGAGAATAGAATTGAAAAGTGCCTAGTAATTCTACTACCTACTTTCCAGTGGGTATGTAATGGTATGTCACAGTAGTTTTATTTTATTTATTTTTTTGGCCAGGGCTAGGTTTGAATCCGCCACCTCCAGTAGATGGGGACAGCGTCCTACTCCTTTAAGCCACAGGCACCGCCTATCACAGTGGTTTTAATTGTCATTTCTGTTTTAATTGTCACCTCCTTACTATTGGCATGATTTTTAGCAACCAATGGAGGGTTGAAATTGAGAATCCAGTTGAATTTGTCAGTGGTCTGCCGATTTTAAAAGAGATTGTCAAAGTAGATTCAGAAATAAAACCTAACCTATATGTTATCCCTAAGAAATCCACTCCAAATCTAAAGACATATGTGTTAAATGAAAATGGATAAAGATACGTGAACACTAATCAAAAGAAAGCCAACTAATCACATTGATTCCAGATATCAGGTCAAATGTCACTGCTATAGGAAGCCCTCCCGTAATCACTTACTCAAAGGTGAGTGTGTACTCACCCCAGCCATGTACTCATAGGTATTTGTCACTGCCTATATCTCTAATTCATAAGAGCTTCATGAAAGCCAAGATCTTGTTTACTTGTTCACTGCTAACTATACCAGCCATCCCAGACTCCAGGACTTAGAGCATAATAATTGTTCCCATGTAGAAAATAAATTAGAAGCCAGAAAGGACCATAGCAAAGACTGCAACTAATCTAGAAAAGAAATCATGGGAACATTCCTAAGAGTAGTGGCAGAGAAGCAAGACAAAAAGGAACCAATTCACATGCTCAGGTAGCAAAGTCATCAGGACATGATGATGACTTATTGAATGTGGACCCAAGAAAGGATGGTGGTCAGAGGTGACGTTCTGGCAAGTCAGACTGCTGGGTGATTGGTAAAATCATTCACTGTGGGAGGAAAACACGTAAAAGCAGATTTAGGGGAGGATAATGTAATTAGAATTAGATGTATGGCCCTGGACACACCTGTGCAATAGGTCAAATGGAGGTTGGGAGAAAGGAAGTTGGCGATGAAATCTTGAGAATGGGCCGGGATCGGTGGTTCACACCTGTAATCCTAGCCCTCTTGGAGGCTGAGGCATGTGGATTTTTTGAGCTCATAGGTTGAAACCAGCCTGAGCAAGAGCAAGGCCTCATCACTATTAAAAATACAGAAAACAGAGGCAAGAGGATCACTTGAACACAAGAGTTGGAGGTTTCTGTGAGCTACGGTGTTGCCATGGCACTCTACCCAAGGTGACAGCTTGAGACTCTGTCTCAAAAAAAAAAAAAAAAAAAACTTGAGAATGATTAATATACAGATGCCACGTGAAGTCATGGGAACCGGTGAAAACACTCAGCAGCTGAATGAATGTAAAGTTCTGAGAAAAGGAAAGCTCAGGCCTCCAGATGTTTGTGGCGATCCAAACTTTGTAGAAGTATAATCATATCATTTTAAGCTTTATGTTGGCATGAAGTTGACTTCTGTGTAGTACACTCTGCATATTCTTTTTTTTTTTTTTTTTTGAGACACAGTCTCACTTTGTCACCCTTGGTAGAATGCCATGGTGTCACAGCTCACAGCAACCTCCAACTCTTGGGCTCAAGTGATTCTCTTGCCTCAGCCTCCCAAGTAGCTGGGACTACAAGTACCTGCCACAATGCCCAGCTTATTTTATTTTATTTTATTTTTTTTAGAGAGGGAGTCTCACACTTGCTCAGGCTGGTCTTGAACCTGTAAGCTCAAGGCAATCCACCTTCGTCAGCCTCCCAGAGTGCAGGGATTACTGGTGTGAACCACCGCACCCAGCCTCACTGCATATTCTAATAGTATAGTCCAGGCATCCTCAAGCTAGGGCCTATAGGCCACATGCAACCCGCCTAGGACATTTATCCAGCCCACCAGGTGTTTTTGCCGCTGCTGCCTATCCTGCTTAGCAGCCGACTCATCCTGGGTCCTGCAGTGCGGCCCTCCAACGGTCTGAGGGACAGTGAACTGGCCCGCTGTTTAAAAAATCTGAGGACCCCTGGTGAGGCCTAGCACAGACCTATATATAAAACAAGCAAAGCTTGGCTTCCTTCATTATCACTGCTTTTGGTATGGTATTCTACAAACCAACTTATTAAATCACTCTGTTAAGTGCTTACTAATGTGAGATTAATTTTCTACTCACCGAAAATGAATCAAAGCATTCTACAACAAAGTATAAAACACAAACCCAAAAATATGATTACATTTCTAAAGAGGTCTAAAATTATCAATATAAAATGGAACCTCTCTCTAATAATAAACTGCTTTTTAAAAGTATATAAAATACAGTTGGATGTAGCACCAAGTTGCTTGTTTGCGTAGCAGTTAATTCAATTACAAACATACACACTATGAATCAAATTAAATCCAGAAAAGATGAAATATTTAGCGAATCTGCTTAAAGTTGATTTACTTGCTGTCAATATTGCTGCCGTTTTTTATTTTGAAAATGATTTTCACAGGAAATCCTTCTCTTCCTCTTTAATCCCATAATCATCTGGGATGTTCTGATTATACCAATATATAAGTAAGCCTAGTTGCCTTTCTATTAAATTATATGAGAGACACTGCCTAGTAAAATATAGACAGAAATACAAAGCCACTAATGACAAAATATTATGGTCAGTATCAGAAACAGTACTATACCCAGAAATAAATATAAACATAGATGTGTACACTATATCTGAGTACCATACCCAGCAATAAATATACACATAGATGTGTACACTATATATGAGTACCATACACAGCAATAAATATACACATAGATGTGTACACTATATATAAAGCATAGGCTAACAGTTTGATATGTACCCTTTACCAACAAAAGGAATAAAGGGGTTACCTCTGAAAACAGAAGTAGTAGGGAAGGGGGCTGGACAAAAGACTTGTACTTTTTACTCTGTACGATTCTATATAGTGTTAATATTGATATTGAAAATGCTGGTGTTTAAAACTGAAATGCAAATACCCACAGCACTGATACCATCCTGCGGACAGAAAGGACATATTACACCTTGCGATACCTCAATAGCCTCACTCAGACTACTTGTTGATACTATGACCCCACACATCAAATGCAAAGCTAGTGAATCAAACTTATAGCCCCTTGGGATATACATGCCATTGATTTTATGCTACAAATTCACATCATCTATAATAATTTCCATTCCAAGTGCTTTGCCTCCTGTTCATTACTTTTCATAGTTCAGTTTGTCAGTTTAATTTTGTGCAGCTTTGTACACAGCCACAATAATTACAATGTTCAATGCTGTATCTTAAGACTGAGATAAAAAGAACAATTTTTTTTTTTTTTTTTTTTTTGAGACAGAGCCTCAAGCTGTCCCCCTGGGTAGAGTGCCCTGGCATTACAGCTCACAGCAACCTCCAACTCCTGGGCTCAAGCGAGTCTCTTGCCTCCGCCTCCCAAGTAGCTGGGAC
>CAUYTI010073045.1:0-14525 GCA_963575145.1 Galago senegalensis
CACTTTGCTCCTAGTTCATTACCGGAGCCTGGCTCACTGAACAGGAAGTTAGCGCGGGTAAAGAGGGCAGTCCAGCCCGGTCACTTTGCTCCTAGTTCATTACCGGAGCCTGGCTCACTGAACAGGAAGTTAGCGCAGTAAAGAGGGCAGTCATCTGTAGGTTTGTCAGTTTCAGTGACGCAGTGGTAGCGACTTTGGCTTCTTACATGAAACCAGTCTGGGGTAGTGGATTGATCTGCTGGAGTAATAGGAAACGGACATCTGGTTTTCGTTTGTTTCATTTTCTATGTTGTCATCTCTTAAAAAATGTTAAGCGATCACTTTTACATAAAGATGTAGTAATATTCAAAAACCCAACACATGCAGTTTCTACTCAATAGGGAAGAGATTCTGCAGCCATGCAAGGGGGGCCGTGCAGAAGTGACATCTGCACGCTTATTACGACACACGGACGGAGGAGTGGCGGCTGTGGCGTCTTCTGCAGGGTTTCATCTTGTTCTCATTTCCTCTAACTTCTGCACAATGAAGCAGGGTAAAGGGTTAAATCAGGAGACAGTTTTCTTCAGCTCTGACATATCATCTCTGTAGCTCTTAAATATCTTTTATTGCAATCTTTTCTTAATGGCTACAGAGAGAATTCCGAGGGAAATAAAAGGATGACTGATGTGAACACAGATAATCTTTGATGGCACCTAGAGGTGGAGTTCAAAGGGGATTCTTTGCTATTTCAGCACATCGATGGTGCCCCGGCATGTTGATATTGGAGAAAAAGAACTATTTCAAAGCCCATCACTGTATCTGCCGGACCTTTATCTTGGTACTTTCCCCAAACTTTTATTGAGTTAATATGGGGAAAAGTATCAATTATCCATTAAAAATAGGTTTTCGGCACCTGTAAAGTGACTAGAAGTCTTCTTTAAGAGATCAATGAATATACTTGACTTTGTTTTGCCCAGCTAATCAACACCAACATGATGACAGGGCAGTGATGAGGTCGAGATTGGACAGAAGTGTGTGAAACAGTTCCGCACCGGCAAACCTTCCAGGCTAACCTCTAGAGTGAGGACCCGGGAGAAAGAATGAGACATACAACTCCTTTACCAGAGTGGAAACACATCATTTATAAATTTAAATATAAGATGTTTCTACCCTAAAATGTCTCTGAAAATAGTACATCACCTGAAAACAAGCAGGGGCTAAATATTCACACAGAACAGGGCAGACAGCCGGCTGGTCCTACTTATTTTTGGAAGACATAGTACCATAGATTCTTTAAGAGCTTGAAATATAAAAGCAATATACTAAGAAGCAACGTGGTAGCAAGTTAGGAGAGAGAATTTTCTATGTAATGAAGAGAGAGCCCAGCCAAGGAATCAAAGCATTTGCAGGCAGCCAGTGAGGGCAATGCCTGTTGAGTGTTTTTTGGTTATACTATCTGCTTTATTACCAAGTTCTCTCTCTCGCACACACACCGCCCCCCCCCCCCACTCCTCAAGCACAGTCTGGAAGTCAAGCAGATTAAAGGAAAAGATGAAGAAAGATGAGAAAGGGATTAAGGTTTAAAAAGTTTGTGGTGGGCTTCTTCACGTTCCACCTTCAGTGAAATTTTCAACAAAAATCTCCTTTCTTCTTCAGTTTTATTCCTGACGCTTGAGTATTAAATACATGTTCCACCACTTTGTGTAACATTTTTACTTCCACTGGTTATATTTTAGCAACTCAAACTTGCAAAAGTTCCAGCAGCTCTTGATTCTTAAATGGATCACTTTCAGGTGCAAAGCAGACTTCACCGAGGTCATTCACATGCTGTTAAACAGCACAAAATTACCAGAGAGCACGTCTCTAACAGTCAACATCCACTTAGTCATTGTCTTATTTTTAGAAATCCAGAGTTTTACATATATATTTAGAGTTCAAGAAACCAAGGATTTTGGGAGTTATAATCCGAGTTTTGAGAATTTTGTATGAATAAACACAGTAAACACTAAGGAAACTTCTCAGGGGCATTCTCTAGCGACTCCCTCAGCTCTCTGCCAGGAAACTGCGGTGGACAGGCTGGCAGCCTGGGGATGGGAATTTCTGCTGATTTTGGCCACTCCCAATAGTGCCTCACTGAATAACAAATTGGTGGTACTTTTCTTTACAGGTTTCAAATGCAAGTCTGCAGGACCAATATCAACAAAAATCCAGCAACAGTTTGTATGGTTCAATTGTTGACATCGTATAGAATTGAAAATACTATTCTTTCATTAAGAAGATAATGCTCAAAATCTTCTCAGAAAGGAAGAGAATGTCAAACTTCCCTGGTGAGAAGCCAAAGGATCGCAGAAATTTAGACGTGATGCCTTTTAATACGGTCACTGTCAGCACAGAGAATACGTACAAGCCGTGGTTTAAAACGGGTCTGCTCAGGAGGAGAACAGTGTGAGTGCAAGTCCTTCTCTCAACTCGCTTTAAACACTGTGTTTCCTGGAGGGCTCAAATTCTATTTAAAAGATTTCTTTCTCCATTGGCTTGAGAATAGTGGATGCCATTTGCTCCTTATATGTAGAGAAAGATATAAGTTAGGGATTAAAACCCAGGAAGTAAAGATGTCTTACTTTATAAAAAAAGAGACTTTGTAAACATGGGGGTCTTTAAAGTATGAAGATTTCTGGCATTCTCTCAGTATTGCATTCAGTAAAGCACCTCCTGGATGAGGAAATCACAAGTTCAGAGCCTCCCTCTGAGATGGCCTGCAACTGGCCAGACTCACAGCTCTAATGTCCCAGGCTGGGTACCACGGAGATGCCAACAAGAGGCGGTCAGGATGTAGGGAGCAGGATTTTTATTTCAGGAGAAGTGCTAAAATACAGTGTCTCCTCCTACACGCCATGGGCTTGATATAGTCTCAGCCAGTCAAATCTGTGTGCAGAAAAGACCTTTTACTGCTGAGCTGACTGTTCAGGACGTGAACAGCAAAGTCTGGCGTTGCCAGCCAGGTGCCTCCCTGTTACCTCTGTTTCTCTACCAATGAGAGAGCATCAGAACCATTACACGTGCGCAAGGTCACTTTCATTTTTTAAGAGACTTGGGTGAAATAAACAGCAGACCAGAAATAATGTAAGATAAAGGGGGTGCTGGGTATCCACGGGGAGGGGCTCTGGTTTTAAGATCCCTCTCTCCCTTCCGGGGCAGTCGCGCATTGCAAGATGGGGGACTGTAGATAACTGTCAGGGAATGTTCTCGCACGCGGGATTTGCTTTAATTAGGCTACAGTCAACACTAAGTACTTTAAAAAGCAACAATCAAAACCCAAGTCCATTCACCGTCTGCCGCTCTTGCCTGGCTTGGTTTGAACAGCAGAGTTCCTAATTGATTTTTTCCTTTACAGTGTTTCAGGGCCATTTCCAGCTTTTGAGGGGGGTAAGGGTGTCGGGATAGAGGTGATGGGTATTTAAAAACTCCAATTAACTGTAAAGAGCCAGAAGAGAAATGATTCTTTGTGTTGATTCCTGAGAATTTCAAAGAAACGGGTAGCTGGTGTCTGGATTCCCCGAGGAGCTGTTCAGGAGCTGTCTCTATAGCTGAGGCTGAGGCTGTGTAAAGCGGGGACAGAGCTGATGGCTAATTAGCTGTATTTATGTGGTACTACATTGTCTCCAAGCTCTCCCCCTAGGAGAGGAGGGGTTTTGCATTGGAGAGATTAGAAACCCACATTACAGACCCAGAAGTGGGGAGGTTCTGAACAAAACATCAAGACAAAAGAGATTCAGGGACAGCCTTGCTGATTTGCCTCCTTGCATATGGGGCTAAAGGGTGGAGGAGCAGGCTTCCCTCAGGAAGGTGTGGGAGTGAGGCTGGCCATACTGTCTGTGCCATAGACTGCCTGTGCCCCACAGAGGACGTCTGCCAGGGAGGCCCACACTTGCCGGCCCCTTCCCTAAGTCACTGTGCTGGAACCAACTTGGACACTACTAACAGTCACGTAAAGTTCTCTCTGCTCCTACTTTCCCATTGACATCTAGGGAGACCTGGGCCACGGTCCTCCTTGCCACGTGTCTAAAGGAGCTTTGCCCCTGACACGCCAACCTCCTTTGGATAATCCTATGATCTTGGTTATTTGTTTGGTTCTTGGGTGATGCACCCCTCCAGAGCCAATCTAGTACATGGTCTCAACCAGCAATTACTCCCCAAGGGGGCCAATGGCCATGTCTACAGACATGTGTGGTTGTTATAACTGGAAGAGAAAGGGCTATTGGCATCTAGTAAGTAGGAGCCAGGGAGAGACATCCTTCAGTACACACACAGGTTAGGCCCACAATGGAGAATTATGTGGTCCCCAACATGATCAGTGCTGAAGTGGAGAAACCCTGGTCTGCTGGCATCAGACCCCGAGTTTGGTGGTGTGGAATCCTGAGTGATAAAGTGTAATTAAAATGAATGAAACCACCGAGGAGTTTTAAGCCTGTAAACTCACTGAAAATAAAAGAGCAGCACTGTCAGGTGAGGGATACAGCTCCCATCAGAGGGGAAAGAGAAGAGGGATCTCATTGATTCATAGACAATGGCAAAGGACCGTGGCTTCGATCTTTGCAGGCTCATGAGATTTGTTGCATCCAGGACGTGAAATATCCTGTCTTGAGTCAACAAGCTCCCAGCATATGGCGAGGTGAGAACAGAGCAGAGCGAGACTATCCCAGAACCAGCCACAAGGAAGGAGCAGCAGCCGAAACACGCAGATGGCTGGAAAGGGAGCGGGATTAAGCAGCAGAAGAGAAAGTACGGTTACTAATGAGAAAATGAAAACTGTCTGGAAAAGAAGAAAAACAACCTGTGATACTGAGAAATCAAAACCTGATGGCACCAAGAATGTCACGAAGGGAAAAGCCATCGTGATAATACAAAAATTAACTCCACCTACGAAAACTGTCACCGACATTTAGAGTGATTAAGATAAATTTTGGTTTGTGTACTGAAAGCCCTAAAAACACTCACTTGTCCTAGCTACTTCCCTTTTAAGAATTTGTCCTTAAGAAGTGATTAAGGATGTAAGTGAGATTTAACTACACAGATGTTTATTACAGCTTATAGGAGTAAAAACCTGGGAGCGACCTAATTTCTACTGGTAGGGGGCTGGTCCACCGCATCATGGAATAGCTGTGCAGTGGAGTTCCCCAAAGCCCTCCCCCACTCTGGGGTAAGCAACTATTTACTGGCAGGAGAGGCGTCATGCTGTGTCAAGGGATAAGACGTCACGAAACAGAGATAGCAGAGGGGACTTGTGCCCGCACCTGTTGCCCTTTCAGCAGGGACCCAAGGTGGGCAGGGGCTATAGGTAATAAGGTGTCCCACTGTTCACAGACAATGTAGACAATGAAATGAATTGGGGTTACATTTTCATTCATTACTATGTGCAGGCAATTTCAGAGATTAGATACTCCTCTCAGGGACAGAGAGCCCTGACTTACTGCACTTCCCAAGCAGAATGCTGTATCCTTTTTTCTTCATTAAGAGAATGCACAAAATCCACGGGCAGGCATGGCAGTCCCATAAAAGACTACACTTCCCAGACTCCCTTGTGGCTCGGATGCCCCTGTGGACAGGGATGTGAGCAACATCCTCTGTGTGTGTGTAAATTTGGGGTGTGGCCATAGAGAAAATGACGCTCCTGTCTTCTTTCTCCATTTCTGCTCCTGATTGTGGATATGAAGAGCCACATTGGACCATGGAGAGGAGGGCAGTACCCTACAGATAAGACTGCCAAAAGAGACAGGGAGCCTCGCCTCTGAATATACATTTGAGCAGAATTCTGCATGAATGGAAGTCACTTACCTACTATGAAACTCTATGAATTTGGTTGTCTGGTATGGCCACTAACAGAAAGAAGATCTGAAATAATATATACCCAGGTATAAATTATTTATTTTTATTTTTATTTTTTGGCCAGGGATGGGTTTGAACCCGCCACCTCTGGCCTATGGGGCCGGTGCCCTACTCTTTTGAGCCACAGGCGCTGCCCCCCAGGTACAAATTATTTTTGTGACTCCCTCTAGGAAGAAGCATGGAGATATGTATATTATTGTCTTCTTATAGTGTATTGCTATTATACTCACATATCATTTATATGTTAAGTGCATATTCATAAATTTGCATACATTCATAAATTTACATACCTAATTAAAATCCTTTTTCTCTAAAATAAGGATAAACTATTATTTAAAGTTTGCATCTCCAATGTGGTGATTTGAACAAATAAGATAATCCAGGTTTGTGCTTTGGGACATTGCATGCTATTTATTTAGCCTTGAAGTCTAATTTTTGGACCAGTAACATCCATATGACACAGAAGAAAATGTGTGAGGGTTGTGGTGAAGTGGTGGACAATAGCAAAAGTCCAAGGAAACTTCATAGGTGACATGATTTCCTGATCCCTGATGCCGTTTATGTACGTCACATTTAACACCTTCAGATTTATTTCATCTGGTGTGATCAAAAGTACTGCAGGGATACTTTGAGACTCACAGATCCACACTTGGCACATGTGGATTTAAGTTCTTGGATGATACTAGTCATTTAGAATGGGCCTTAGGTTTGGTGGCCACCAGATTCGGAATGCTGAGTAACTATGTGACAAAACGCAGCAGCTTCGTGAGAAGCTGAAAGACAGCGTGGCACAGAAGGGGAAGGACTGTGGAATGCAGCTGCCTCACAACTCCCCGAAATAAACCCACAGCAAGTGCTAGGGGCCACCAGGGGCGCAGACTGACCACTGGCCACTCACTGCAACTGGTGGCAGGAGTTGGGCTAGAAGTCACAGATGGCAGCCAGCCCTGCCCCTCAGAAAATCCACGCTCTGTGGGAGTCGACTGCTGTATCTAACGCATCATGTGGTAAAGATCAGAAGAGAAGCTTAAGTAAAATTAGGGAGAAGCAGGTAAGGAAGTGGGTAATTTTTTACTTGGGGAATTCCTGAAAGGGAGGAGGTGACATTTTATTTGGTCACACAGCAGAAGGGGGGCGCAAAGGCCACACAGAAGGACCGTGTGAGCAAAAGAGGTGACCAGCGGGCCCCTCGGATGGTCCGGGAGAGTATGCAGGAGTGGCCTGGAAGGTTCTGCCCAGACGCGCCTTTCTTCATGGAAAAAATAAGGGGCCATTACAGGTTTCACACAGAAGCCCACCACACTCACTTCTATGTACAAAGTATCACGCTAAGCATCCTAAGACTTCCCACTAATCTACACATGTGACATCAGCAACGTAAGAAAGAGGTGAAAAAGAGCAAAAATATTTACTTTGATTACAATGCACTAAGTTTTGAAACAAAGATTATCATGAGAGAAGATCTCCTGAATAGAAATCACGCTTTAATTCTGATAGGTTGGTATTCTCACCTATATCTATGTGTGTGTGTATATATATATATGAGTAAATCTCTCTCTGTATGTGTGTATATTTTACCCATTTGAATGCAATAACCTTAGGTAGATTTTTGAACAGAAAAGAGAGCTTTTGAATTCTCAGAGATCCTGCTTGTTTAATTTTTGTTTTTCTCACTGGGTTTCTCTGTACATGGTCAAGTTCCCACTGGAGAGGTCTGGAAGACCAGGCCTGCCCTGGCCATCAGCCAGCAGGAGGGCAGTATCTAGTCATCTCTAAACCATGTTTGAGCAGTACTGACCCCAGGACACCATCACAAGATCCTTGGCCATACCCCAAACTGAAAAACAAACAAAAATGCTTATTTCCACAAAAATGCAAAAAGTAAATGAATCAATTTTATCTCCTCTTTGCCTGGACTCCCATCTTCAGGTTGCCCCCCCCCCCCCGTGATGACAAGCTGTAGGCACCAAGTCCTGCTGGAGGACAGGGAGGATCCTGTGGGGACAGCTGTGCCTCAGTGGCACATGACATGCACGACTTTGGGGGAGGATGTGGCCAAGGAGAACAAGAGAAATTAGTGACACTTATAATTCATCAATAGACATGGAGTAGAGTAAAAAATGGGGGCAATGCCTGTGGCTCAAAAGAGCAGGGCGCTGGCCCCATATACCAGAGGTGGCAGGTTCAAACCTGGCCCTGGCCAAAAACTGCAAAGAAAAAAAAAAAAGGGATATTTGCAAGGTCCTTTTAAAGCCAAATATGATACACAGAGAGTCCGACACACCTGCACCCGGGGGTTCAGAGTCTGACGGCTCTGAATGTTTCAATAGCAACCATTCTTGAAATAAGAGTTAGCAGGCAGCATATATTTGTTACCATATATTTTCTTGAATTATCCCTGCCTGGGACATAACAGAAAAAGTTTCTGAGATTTTTGTTATAACTAAATCTGACCTGCAGATTGTTGTAGTATTTTTAAGGTCCAGAATATTAACGCCCAATGTAAGACTCAACAAAACATGCTGCAGTGAAATAAGCTCCAGAAGCCAAAATTAACAGAGTTAGGATTTTCATCCCTTTTTCTGCTTTTTACAATATTCGGTTTTTCTCTCCTGGGAGATCTGTGTTGTAGACTAGATAACATTTCACTTTGCGTAGTCCCTCATACCTTTCTCTGAAGTGTCTTAAATTTAAGAGATAAAAAGGTACACATTTTTATAAGCATATATTAACTTAGTGACTTCTTAAACATTAATTTAAATGCCATTTGAGAAGGTTATGAATGTAACTTCCTTTGTAGAAACTTTATCAATACATAAGTACAAAAAGAATTCACTATCTTGTCTTTGAAGTTATTCTACTTTTTCTAGAAAGACATTCATTTTCTATTAGTATATAGGATATTATATTTGCATATGATGTATATTACAAAACGGGCCAGATGTTATCGCTATTAATTTTACCTGTATCTATATGTATATGCACTGTTTTTATATTGCTGTTTGCACTCTTGTTGTATTATGTAGTTTCTCTAATCACTAAATACTCTTCAAAAAGCTGACTTTATGCAGACATTCCAGGGTGTGAATGATACCTGGTCATCTTTAAAGCTGTAAACCTAGAGCCCTCCATAAGCTTCTTGGTGAGACAAATCAGTTTCTGGGCCCTGAAGGTGACTTGCTGTTTCACTGTTAATGAAGATGGGGATGTTTTACCCTGGAAAGGCCTTGGAACAGCTCCATTGCTCACCTTGCTGCAACCTGTTAACAGTGATGAATTAGGGCCCTGAGACCTCCCTCCCTTGGAGCAGCCCTACTGTAATTCCTTTGGACTTCTTGACTCCTGGTTGGAATGTGGCTGTAGGTCCCAGGTGCAAAGTGCTAGAGGGACGCTTGGGGCTAAGCGCTGGACTGGACCCCAGGATGGCCCCAATGCCAACCTTCCCCAGCAGGTGGTGCCACATAGACCCCATCTCCCTGTGCAGTGGCACCAGGTGGCCCGCTGGATTTGACGGCACCTTTCTATTCCCCCCTCTGCCTTCACTGTCCTCCCATCTCTAGGCCTTTCAGCGTTGCTTTCCTTCTATCAGTCTTTAAATGTAAAATAGTTTTTGCTGTGACTGTTATTAGATACACTGAACTTGACAGAACATACTGAACTTCATGCGGAACTTTCCCAGTGAGCATGCTTGTTGTTTACATCCTCATCAGGCATGATAATGAATTTTCTGGCACTTATAAATTTCTTATGTATCAATTCAGAACACTTTAAAAAACCTTTAAACATTATCACTTGGCATAACTGCAAAGCTTCTTTATAAAAAATAATATTCCAGGGCCGAGTGAGGTGGCTCATGCCTGTAATCGCAGCACCTAGGAGGCCAAGGTGGGAAGATTGCCTGAGCTCACAGGTTGAGACCAGCCTGAGCCAGAGAGAGATCCCATCTCTAAAAATAGCTGGGCATTGGGGTGGGCACCTGTAGTCTCAGTTACTTGAGAGGCTGAGGCAAGAGAATTGCTTAAGCCCAGGAGTTTGAGGTTGCTGTGAGCTATGAAGCCATAGCACTCTACCGAGGGTGACAAAGCAAATCACTGTCTCAAAAAAAAAAAAAAAAAATTACACTGGATTTCAACTTCTGTAAGTTTTGGCAATATTTTCTTAAAGAAATGTTTTATTTTTTTTTCCTTAAAGAATACAGTAAGAAAAAAATAGGACAAATGAGCTATACAAATTTTCATTTAGGCTTTTGGTAACAATCATGAAATTCTATTAACTTCTTTATCATGCTTGACTTAGAAAGGCTCTCAACAACGTCATAAAATACGGTCTAAAATGCAGCATTCTGAGTCTGTAAAACTGCTCACTCGGTTTTGTGGAGGTGACTGACACCTGGAAGGAGGGACTTTATCACAGGGCGAACTCCAGGAGTGTTCTTTCTGAGACGTCATACTCCAAACCCAGTCAACCCCCAACCTCATCTGTCACTTAAGAGACTCAAATCTATGTAAACACATCTTGGCAGAGCTGGGGAAAGGGCTTGGTGTTAGGGTCAGAATCTTCCTAAATGAGACACCAGTGAGAGGCACGGTGGCCATGAGAGGGATGCCCACTTTGGAATCTGAGAGCAATAGCTCAAACTCTGGAGATAAAACCCTGAACTCAGAGTAAATTCCATCTCAGTTTCTTTTAGCCAAGGCTGATGCTGGATAAAGCATTATCTTGATTTCCCGAATTTGCCTTCAGGCATTGCCTGGAGCTCATCCAGGAGATTCTGAGTCCTAAGGTCCTGGGTGAGACCTGGGTGATTATCATCATACCAAGTTGGGAACCTCCGGGCCCCTGCCTGGATGCTTGGCTTCCTTTGAACCTTTACTGCCCTTGCCCACATTTCTAGGAGAAGGCAGGGCAGGGAGCAGGCCCCATGGTATTAGGGTACAGCAAAAGAAAGGCTGAAAAGAATCCGTTAGACTTTGGCTAGCTCTCATTATTTGATTTGAAATTGAAACTGTTCAGAAACCTATAATGGTCTGACCCCCTAAGTACCAGATATGAAACTGAAGTATGATACAGCACCCAGCATAATCCTGGCACTCAACAGGTGCCCAGTAAACGCTGGCTGGGTGACCACTGCATTCCCCTCGCAGGAGGATTTTAAGTGGCTTAGTTAGAAGCCACAGTTCAATCCTTCTTAAAAGGCTCTTTAGTTGAGGGACAGGAGGACGCAGCACTGACCCACGGAGAAAAGTGGGTTTGGGAACTTAGTGCTGGTGGGGAAGGTTGCCGTCAAAAAGGCAGTGAGCATGAATCTCCTACATTGTAGGCACATGTTAAGCTGCAACACGGAAATCCAGAAGTTGTGGGAAGTCCCTGGGGCAGCCCCTCGGGGCTGTAAATGGCTAGAGAAGCAGGACCGTAAAAAATGTTAACGTGAATGGATTTGAGATTCAGAAATTAGATTTCAGAATGCACTCCATGATCCTAACTCTATAGAAAATATTTTCTTTTACTTGAAATAAATCTATTTATAAAATAGTTTAGAAAATTGTGTGTTGTGATCTAAACAAATACATTTGCATATTTATTTTGAATATAAAGCCTGGCAGGAGAGTGTCATGGCTTCTGTCCCCCTTTCCCAGTGGTCCACTCTCAAGACAGTGGGATGCTGGGTCTGCACAACCCTCAGCAGCTAATGTATAAACAGTGTCCCTGGAAGGCTGGACCTCTGGCCAGTGTCTGAGCAAGGCTGGCTAAGTGACCTCAGTCTCCTGGGAAGGCTGGAGCTGTGACCAGTGTCTGAGCAAGGCTGGCTAAGTAATCTTAGTCTCCTGGGAAGGCTGGAGCTGTGACCAGGGTCTGAGCAAGGCTGGCTAAGTGACCTCAGTCTCCTGGGAAGGCTGGAGCTGTGACCAGTGTCTGAGCAAGGCTGGCTAAGTAATCTCAGTCTCCTGGGAAGGCTAGAGCTATGACCAGTGTCTGAGCAAAGCTGGCTAAGTGACCTCAGTCTCCTGGGAAGGCGGGAGCTGTGACCACATGTCTAGGAGGAATGGGGGAATCCTTGCTGGCAGGGTTTTGGGCTGGCTGCACAATAGGCAGCCTGTTGCCCCACTCCCTGTGTGGGCCTGTGCATGATCAGCCTGGTCTCCCAGGGCTCCAGGAGACAGAAGTGGTGGCTGTTCTGATGTTCCAGGGATGGGAGTTGCTGCCTGGGGCCTTTGTCTCCCCACAGGGGACCCTACTGCAGGGAGTGAGGAGTGGGGTCTGCTCTATTTTCAAGAGGCCTCCTTCTCCAGCTGGATAGCATTCCAAACTCATCTGAACAGCCCCCCAAAGCCAAGGTTCTAATGTTATCCTCTTGGAAGGGCTGTGAATCCTTAGATTGCCACCCATCACTTCCCAGAGGAAGTGTGAGACTGCACATCAAACATTTCACACCTGCTCTGAAATCATGTTGGGTTTTGTGCCTCACTCTCTCCACTTCCTCTCCTCGGCCACATTTCCTGTTTGTGGATCATCCCTGCCACCTGTGTGGTGCCCCCCTGGCCCGACAAGGATCTCACTATACGTGTGGAAGAACACAGGAGAAATTAACCCCTGGGTCTACTCGACGCTAAGAGCTGGATGTCAGGTGGGTGGCTGTTTTTCTTTTGTTTTTTCTCTCTTTTTTTAAGTTTCCTGTCTTGATTCAGCTGCGAGACGTGGGGGAAGTCATTTAATGATGTTCCACCGTCTCAGCTGTGAGGCTCCCACAGGAAGCTCGTGCAGACGCGTCAGTGATTTTTACCTTGCATTGAAAATGCAGAGCCGCGTCTCTTTACATGCAGACGAAATATTAACGCTGTAATTAGGGGAGGGGATAACTGCACGCAGCTGCGAGCAGCCCACATCACCTGATCTTGGGATTTCTTTTTCTTCTTCTTCTTGCCCCAGCACCCGGAGCTCTCGGCGTCCTTCCCGTTGGCCTCCCCACAGAGCAGCCCGTCCAGCTCATCCGTGCCCATGTGCTGTCCCTGAGACGTTTCTGCTGCCAGCCGGTATGAGAGGTTCCTTAAAATGCACACACAGTTTTCAACGGTCTGCAGAACCCAAATAAAACAAAAAGGGAAACAGAGAAGTGAATAAAAGCAAAGCATCACTCCAAACCCCACCCTGGAGAGGTGACAGTCTCTTTGGGAACATTTAGCTACTGGCTTCTAAGGCCCCTCTGATGGCTACAGCAGGAAGAACTCAGAGAAACCTGGAAAGGTCTTAAGATCCCTCCTCCCCCACAAAGGTGCTACTTATCAATAGGGATTCAGGGAGTTTGATTCTCAGTGGGGAAGATTCTAGAAAACGTTTGCCATTGTTGATTGAGGTTCACTTGTGAAAGGCACTTGGGGGGCCAAGGTCATGAAGAACAGAGATACTGGATTTTGGAAAGCTCTGGTGGGTGACACAGTTACTATCCACCAGGATACTTTCTGGGTGTGGAAAGGGTAACAGGTGCAAGTCAGGGTTGTCCCAGGCAAGTGAGGGGTGTGGTCACGGGGGTCTACTGTTTGTTTCTGAGATGGTTGACATGCTTACGTTCTTAGCAAAAAGTTTAAACAGTAGTTAAGGGCACATGGGGAGCTGGGCACTTGTAGAATGCTAGACTCTGAGTACTATCTGAGTATTATCTGTGTGACTTTGGACAACTCACCCAAGATCCCTGGGGTTCAACCTCCGCCTCTATAAAATGATCACAGTAGCACCCACATCTTAGGCTGCTGCATATGTTACGTGAGCTAAGGCATGACATGTGTGTGGCAGGCAGGATAATCCCTGGGACCTGTGACTATGTTAGGTTACATGGCTGGGGGACTACAGAATTGAGTCAGAGGAGGAGGGTGTCTGGACTGTCTTGAGTAGGCCCTTGTGCCGATGGGGTCCTGTAAAGCAGGAGGATAGAGTGAGAGTGACATGATGTGAGAAGGCCATGACCAGCCTTTGCTGGCTTTGAAGATGGAGGAGGGAGCCTCCAGATCTTGGCCCTAGGTAGGAATTAGAGCCTCCTGAAGGAACCAGACCACATGACACTTTGATTTTATCTCTTTGAGATCCATTTCAGACCTGATCTCTGGAACTGTGAGATGATAAATCTGTGCTGTCTTAAGCGACCAACCTGTGGTCATTTGTTCCAGCTGCAAAAAGCAAGCAGCACAGCATGCGGGTGTGTGGACGCCGGGCACGGTGAATGCTGCACAAGGCTCAGCCACTGCCCGTGGGTGTGTGGACGCCGGGCCTGGTGAATGCTGCACAGGCTCAGCCACTGCCCGTGGGTGTGTGGACGCCGGGCCTGGTGAATGCTGCACAGGCTCAGCCACTGCCCGTGGGTGTGTGGACGCTGGGCAGGGTGAATGCTGCACAAGGCTCAGCCACTGCCCGTGGGTGTGTGGACGCCGGGCACGGTGAATGCTGCACAGGCTCAGCCACTGCCCGTGGGTGTGTGGACGCCGGGCCTGGTGAATGCTGCACAAGGCTCAGCCACTGCCCGTGGGTGAGTGGACGCCGGGCATGGTGAATGCTGCACAGGCTCAGCCACTGCCGTGGGGGGAGACAGGACAGCAAACGACTACTGGGGAATAAATCTGCAGTTGGGCTCCTGCGACTGCAACTTAGTGAGCTGTGTAGCATTGGTCAAA
>CAUYTI010073046.1:0-69508 GCA_963575145.1 Galago senegalensis
TTCAAGTCCCTTGCCCATCCTGAGATGGGATCACTCGTTTTCTTCTTGCTAATACGTTTAAGTTCTCTATGGATTCTGGTTATTAAACCTTTGTCGGAGACATAACCTGCAAAAATCTTCTCCCATTCTGATGGCTGTCTGTGTTCTTGGCTGTGCGGAAGCTCTTTAGTTTGATCAGGTCCCAATAGTGTATTTTTGATGATGCTTATTTTTCTTTTTCAAGAGAGTCTCAAGCTGTAGCCCTGGGTAGAGTGCCTTGGCATCATAGTTCACAGCAGCCTCCAACTCGGGTTCAAGTGACCCTCTTGCTCAGTTTTTCTATTTTTAGTAGAGACAGGGGATTCACTTTTGCTCAGGCCGAGCTCAGACTTGTGAGTTCAACCAATTCACCCTCCTTGGCCTCCCAGATTGCTAGGATTACAGGTGTGAGCCAACATGCCTGGCCAAGGGTATCTTTTAAATGACAAATTCAGTGACAAAGTATACAGATTTTATACAAAAGTAAACACAAGGATGATAATAATATTAAAAGTGAGTGATGAAGATGAGGAAGGGAAAGGAAAGTATTCTTTTTTGGCTCATGATGAGAAGTACGAAGAGTAGACTAAGTTTTTTTAAACAAAATTCTTATTACAAAAAAAAAAAAAACAACACTAAAAATCATTCAAAAATATGAGAAGATCTAGATAAAATCAAAGTAAACATATGACTTAAATTAAATTACACGTGGACACATATGCACACATAAGCACGTATTACAGCATGCAGCAGAGGTTATCACATTACAGTCCCGAAAAAGGAGGAGCAGGAAGAGAAGGAAAAGAAAGAAGAGGATGTAGAGGAGAAGAAAGTAGAGAAAAAAGGCAGGAAATAGCTCTGTAAATATAATTTCTTGTGCTCAAGCTTTCCTGAGTAATAGGAAACAGTTCAGTATTTCCCACTGTCCATGACTTGCAGGACAGATTTTCTCTGTTGCAGTTACAGTTAAATATATCCCCTGGTAAGTGTATTATGTGATGCAAAATTATTAGACAGAACAGAAGTGAATACTGAAGGCTATATATCAATGATGAATTTGAGGAGTTGAAAATATTTCACCCTAATATAGTCTCTCCTAGAATCAATTATTTAATAACTACTTCGTCATTATTATAAAGAAGAATTGAGTTGGGGAGGGGCAGGGAGAACAAGTAGGTTATGCAATTATTAAAGCATAAAGGGAGGAGCAGGGAAGTGTGTAGTTTTATTTTAATTATTTAGCATATCTGATATATACAGGCTCTATAATCTTTTCGGTGGTTCATAAGAAACGAAAATGTGAGCTGCTCTAGGAAGCCTGAGTTTTTGCTTATTTGTGCTTTTATTTATTTGCTTTTATTTATTTGCAGTCATTGCTGTATCTTGACTCAGTTCCTGGAACATGGTAGGTGTTCATTAATAGTTGCTGAATGAAATATTATTTTGAGGAAGCACATGAGGAGCCCTTGATTAGTGTTGTTTCCTGAGAAAAAGGGAAAGAAAACTCCATGTCAAAAACTATTTCTTCATAGTAGTTTTTCCATCAAATGAAAACACAGGCAGTTGTGAAATCAACATGGACAAGCATTTCACACACACACACACACACACACAAAATCAGCCATAAGCGTGGGAAAAATTGTATTCACTGTTCATAGAGGTGGCAAAAATTAAAACTATAATGAGTAATGTTTCACCCTCAAGACTGATGAAAATAGCTGCCACTGTATACAAATTTTTGTTTATGATGTCCCCAAATTGAAGAAATATTCATATTTTCCCATAATTTCAGGATTTTTCATATCTATTGCTAAGTTCCCAATTTATTTATATTCCCACAAGCAGTTAAGTGAGAGTACATTCCTCCCCATAGCATTCCCCGGGCAACTGCAAATTGTGTATTATTTTTTTAAAAAAGCACATTTTCAGGCAATATAGTTAAGTAAATGGTATCTGGTCATCACTTGGTAACAAGCAAGTCGGGGCTGTGCTGGCTGCACTCCCGCTCAGGGCTCTCTGGCTGCCCCAGGAGTGGCTCTGGGAAGGCCAGTACCATGACAGGTGTGCTCTGGAAAGCCATGGGGCCTGGCTGTCTCCTCCTAAATATTACAGAATCTATCAGATACCCTGGGGACCCAGAGAGGGACTTGTGGTGGGGGTGGAGTCCTCTTTAGAGTAGTGTCAAGCAAAGATATGGGTTCCAAGCTGCCGCAGAGCCTTCCCGCCAAGGTAGTACCTAGATGTACCATGGGAGCAGGATTGCCAGAGATGCTGGAACTACAGAGCTGCCAACCTGCAATGCAGGCCTAGAAGAGCCGGGTGTGCTGAGCCCAGCAAACTCACAGAGGCCAGGCTGCCTGAAACCTTGGGGCCCCAACCTTGCACCAGTGTATCCAAGAAGCAGGACATGGAGTCAAGAAAGTTTATTCTGGGTCCTGGAGTTTTAATGTTCTTTGCCAGGTTGTGTTTTTGACTTACTGGGGATCTATTACTCCTTTGTAATTCCCTATTTCTTCCCTTTTGGAATGGCAGTGTACACTTTATGCCTATACCACCATTGTATCTTGCAAGTGGAGAACCTATTTTAACAGGCACACAGATGAAACTTTGGACTTTGAACTTTGAATCTATAACAGAATGTCTGACTTTAAGGCTTATCAACTTTTTAACTCATTTCTGAAAATGGTACAGGAGTTGAGAAAGTTACATTGTTCGAAACTGCTCAGAGCACCTTGGAAACTTAGGGAAATATGTTGAGTGATACTTTCTGTCAAAAGAGTAAATGCTTTTGTAATTTATAAAAACATTAAAGTAGAGCTTATGAAATAAGGTGATGTGTAAACAGTAATGCATTTAAAATAATCTTATGAGAACAAAATTGGTTACAATACTTAGAAAGCTAGTAGAAAAGTAAAGTAAACTTTCAGTTAAAAAGAAATTAAACAGTTGTACACCAATGGAGTGGAGGGGTCAGGGTCCATTCAGTCTTGCATGTCCCTTATACCCACCCCCCACCACTGGTTTGTGACTTAAGTAGGCCATGTCTGGCTTGCACAATCTGATGTCAATGCAAGAGTTTATGCAACCTATCTTTTATATAGACCTTCTTAGAAATACAATAGCTAGATACGTTTGAAAGTTTAATTGGGAAAAGAGAATTTAAAAAGTAAAGAAACATTTTAATTTTCTTAATTAACTGAAATAAGCAAATATAAAAATAAATGTAGATTCATCAAGAGAAATTTACTAGGTGTAGAATATAAATGTCTAAACACAATAACTAAGAAAATGCCGTGAAGGCTATGTTAACCAGTTTGATGAAAATATTTCAAATTGTATATAAAACCAGCACATTGTACCCCATGATTGCATTAATGTACACAGCTATGATTTAATTAAAAAGAGTATTAATAATCTAAACTAAAATATGTTGAAAACATGCAAAGTATTATTCCTAGCATGCATCAAAAGGAAGAACTCTCAAAATTACTATTGTCTTCTAAAATCAATAGAAGACTATTTGTTTGTAAAAAAGTATTGGCACATATACAAGTATTTACTTTTTTTTCAGATAATAGATATAAAATTCTGGGCTCAGCGCCTGTAGTTCAAGTGGCTAAGAGCCTAGCCACATACACCAGAGCTGGTGGGTTAGAATCCAGCTTGGGCCTGCCAAACAATAATGACAACTAGAACCAAAGAATAGCCAGGTGTTGTGGCGGGCACCTGTAGTCCCAGCTACTTGGGAGCTGAGGTAAGAGAATTGCTTAAGTCCAGGATCTGGAGGTTGCTGTGAGCTGTGATACCATAGCACTCTACCAGGGGAAACATAGTGAGACTCTGTCTCCAAAAATAAATAAATAAATAAATAAATAAATAATAGATATAAAATTCTGGATTTGTAGATATTTCAGTCTTCCAATTCTCATTCACTGATTTAATCACAATTAAGCCAATTAATCAAAACACAATCTGTTTTAGGTCATCAACTGTCCTCATATGAGAATTAAGTACGTAGGATTCTTGCTTCTCCATTCTTGTGATGCTTTACTAAGAATAATGTGTTCCACAACTTTTGTGGGCAGAACACAATTACAAAAGGGACTTTACCTAACACATCCAATCAATGTAACCTGGTTCTTTGTACCCTCAATGAATCCCCAACAATAACAAAAAAAAAAAAAAAAGAAAAATGTGTTTCAATGGAAACCATTTTATTTTTACATAGTCTTATTTTCCCTATCCTTTGAATTTTCTAAACACATTACCTGTGAAGAAAGCTATAAATAAAGAATATTTGAACTGGGATCTATTATTGACATATAAGGTATAAAAAAATCTAACATCCTCAGGGTTCTCTAAAGAGACCTAGCAAGAAATCAAGTGTTTGATTAACATATACACTTTCTCATAGAAACTTACCAAAATGTAGTAGTTGCACAGGGGAAGTAAGGCAGAAGTCAAAGTAGAAACATATTTAGAAGCTAATACAGAACAAGGGCAAGATAGACTACAAAATATAGTATTGTAGTATACTATAGTTTGGAGGAAAGGAAGAAAAACACTGGAAACCTTTAAAAATATGCATGTAATAGGGTCAGTAAAGTTGATAAATTGACAACCCGTCAGATAAAAGCCAGACTCCCAGCAGTACAGGCAATATAGCAACAAGAAGTCATATATACAGAGGGTGCCAAAAGAAAATATAGACACATTCTAAGAAAAGAAAAAAACCATGTTGAAATTGTAATACTCAATATGTACTGAAAACAGAAGATGTGTGAGCAACACTTGCAATAGTCAACGGTGACTTGAGTCTTACAATTTTAATATAGTTTTTTCATTCTTAAAATGTTTATATATATATATGTGTGTGTGTGTGTGTGTGTGTGAGCGAGAGAGAGAGAGAGACACTCTATATATTATAGAGTACAGCTAACCTAAGCTCCCCCCCGGCTAAAAAAAAGTAAGGAAGAAGGTGCATCAACTGTAGTTAGCAAAATTTACTTAGCACAGCTAAAGGAAGTAGGAATAAAAATAATAATTTAAGGTTAGGTAACTTTAATGAAATGCTGAGTAGGAATGCAGAGAACATTTGAAAATTGTTACAAATGTCTTAAGTGCTATTTTAAGGAAATGAAGATACGATTATATAGTTCTTTAATTTCAAAGGGAATAATTGAGAAAATAAAAGTAGAAGAAATTTCTGATAAAACAAATTGCGAAACAGTGAATCTCTCTCAAAAGCTATTTGCTCTGAAATGTTACAACTTTGAAATGAGCATAATGATCATTAAAGATTAACAATTTAAAGAAGCACATTTTTTTTCTAATTCCAAGCTTATAACAAAAAAATAAAAGCTTAATGGAAGCTATATAGAAATAAATGTCAACACACATTTAGGAACTTTAAGAAGGAAACATTGTAAAATAAACTCAAGATTCAGCAAAACCGCACATATTATTTTTTTTAATTATTATCATGTTAATGAAGTGGTTTTTCCCATTCAGAGTCTAGCCTGTGTACAGGGGAGGAAACGGGAGAACATATTTGAGCATATGTGGGTAAGAGGATGTGTTGTGCAAATTCTGACATATTCTTTCAAGGTAAGCATAATCATAAGTAAGGTTGATTTCATCTGTACATAAATAACATACATTTTAATTCAAAACACACAAGTGAGATCATTCTTTCTCATTGTGGGTAAATCTAAAACAAAGTAGAAACTATTAGAGCACAATATCTGATAAATACACTACCTTATATTTATTTATAGTCATATATATACATATATAGTCTATCTATCTATATAGAGTCAACTATATATTTTTTCTATACCCTGCATTCTGGACAGAGTAGCAAGTGTATACCCAAAAGGAACTATCCATTTAAATACAAAACTGAAAGAAAAAAAATAAACTGAAAGAAAACTCAACATATATTTTTCAGACCTTGTTAAATGCTTTGTAAATTTGAGGTGTTAAATATCAATTGCACCTAATTAAAATCTCTTTAAGATGGGAGGGAAACCTTCTTTTTCTTTTTACAGATCTATATGACAAATCACAAAAACAGACTTTTAATCATGAAAAATGGTTGTAATTAAAGATACTTTGTGAGCACATTAAAAAGCTATTTTATCCAAGATAGCAAAGGTATAGTTCAGTAAAAATTTAGGAAACTCAGAATCTCAGTGGTAGTGTTTGGTTGTCTACTTTCATTTCTTAGAAATATTTCAAGTACTAACACCAAGAAATACCACAGAAATTTTAAAACCTGTTGCAATGTTGCCATCTGATATAATGGCTATCTGTAGTGGTTGCTGTAAAATTCCTTTTGAAAAAAGAATTTGTAAGAAGATCTTTTGAAATGGTCTGAAGGGATATTTATTTTAATATTATTAGCTCTTCCAAGAAAAAAAATTAATGTTATAAAACATAATTTTATGGAAATATTTTGTTGCAACTATAGCATCCTTATTTCTGGCAAGAGAATGGAATTCTCAACAAAAAATAGAGATTTCTTCCATTTTTTAATTTTAGTTTAGTTTAACTTTTTAATTTTTAATTTATTTTTATTTTTATTTTGAGACAGGGTCTCACTTTCTCCCTAGGTAGAGTGCCATGGCATCATAGCTCGCAGCAACCTCAAACTCTTGGGTTCACGTGATTCTCTTGTCTCAGCCTCCCAAGTAGCTGGGACTGCAGGCACCCACCATAATGACCAGCTATTTTTAGAGACAGGGTCTCACTATTGCTCACACTGGTCTCAAACCTGTGAGCTCAGGCAATCTAACCACCTAGGCTTCCCAAGTGCTAGAACTTCTTCCAAATTTTTACTGTAAATTCCTTTATCCCTAATCCATTCCATGTTGAAGACATTGTTGACTACACTTCTCCAACTTGTTGATTAATTTAGGAGATAGTGGCATGTAAAAAGAAAGATTATGGAAATAATGGGGAAAAATTGCTTTCACTTATTCTTTTCTTTGAAATCACCATTCAGATACTGAACAATCTCTATCAATTTTCTTAAATAAAAAGAGATATGGGGGGATCTATTTTGTTAACATGAAGATAATTCTGACTCTGCTTCATTTTTCACCATGTTTTAGTCTGATGGGGCTGCTATAATGAAATACCGTAAACGGGGAGGCATTTAAACAATAGGAATGTATGTCTCACAGTTGCGGAGACTGGGAAGTGTAAGGCAACAGCCAATGCGATTTCAGGGGAGGTCTAACAATCTGGTTCATTAGAAAATGCCTTCTCACTATGTCCTCACATGGTGGAAGGGGCAAATGGGCTTTCAGAATCTCTTTTATAAGGCCACTAATTCCATTCACGAGGGCTCTGTCTTCATTACCTAATCACCTCCCAAAGATTCCACCACCTCTTAATACCAACACCATGAGGATTGGAATATCAACATATGAATGGAGGGGTGTACCCATTGCAGCTGCTCACTGTGACATTACTAGAAGGAGATTTAAAATAAGGGGTAAAGAATGCTAGGAGAGGACATGATAGAGACTAACACTTCACCATTCGTCACTGTATTGATGTCTCCTCCGTGAAAACAACTATATCTACCCTGCTCAGTTTATTCCCTATAATATTCATCATTTCCCCAAAATAAATATAAAAGTTTCAAGTCCCATGACCTGAGCCACTTTCCACTAACTCCTAGCTCACCAGCCCCCATTCTAGTTAAAAGCAGCTGTCGGATATAAGCATTGTAAGCAGTTGCTAGAAGCTGGGGACATCTGACTCTCAGCAGTAGAGCCACACTAAGAAAAAATGGATTTTGTGGCATCCCAAACACTTCACAATGTCTTATTTTAGAAAAGATTCTTGTATGTGACCGTTTTTCTAGTGCCTTCAGTTACAACATTGTGCTTTGGGTATGTTTGTTAATTAAAATAGATAACACGAGCTAACCTGGAAGATTGACTGTTACGTGGACACTGCAGTTTATACGGGAGATGCATGTCCATACTTAAAAATATATACGATTAAAGTTGTTTGTTTGGGGTATGATAGAGTTTTACCACATTCCAAGTTTCATGGCTGTTGAGAGAACACAACTGCTGTCACACTCCCAGCACGTCCCATCCCTTTGCTCTCCACTGCATGATGGAATTTGGGGGAAAGAAGTTGAGCCTGCTCAACTCTCTCTCAAATCCTGCCTTCATTTTTCTCCGGAGACTCCTTCAAGGTTTTGCTTCTCCCTTACGGTACTATGTAGCTATAGTAATCATATCCTGTGTAGCTATAGCTAATCACATCCTTCACACACACACACACACACACACACCCCTAACAAGCTACTTCCTATGTCTTCTTATTATTGAGATTACTATTTTTGTTTGTAAGTGCCTATTTATTTTGTTTCTCAATTTGTTTAGAATCCAAGCTGGGAAAAAAAAAAAAAAGATAAATACTGAGTCCCTCAAGACCCCCTCAAACAGGTTCAGAATTAATTAACATTGAGATACAAGACGAAAGATTATAATTTGGAGGAAAATATACAGGAAAGAAGGTTTGGTGAGACTGGTACATGTGGCTTTGAGCTTTGTGCTCTAGGGTATTTTGACCTGAGCATGTGTGGCTGCTTATATTGGAACTCATGAGTATTTACAGTGATGCCATTGGCTTTTAAGTTCTGTGCACTGGGCAAGAGGCTTTAGCATACAGAATATCTTGGCAGATGACAGCTTCCTGGGAGGATTAGCATAAGCAACAGCATGGGCTGCATGGGCCTCAGCAAAAACCATGGGCGGCCTTGGACAAACATGGAGAACTTTAGGAAACAGACTGCCCTATCTTGATCTTGAACTAAACTCAGAATATATGTTCTGGCATCCAATTCCTTAGCAGATGCTGACAGATCACAGAGGCCTTAGTAAACAGGCACAGCTGAGGCAAATATATATTATAGAGAAAAGAGTGTCTTTACAATCTGTTTAGGTACTGGTTGGCAGAACTATCTTTGATGCTTTAAAACTACAGCTGAGTTACACAGGTGCAAACAACACTATGGAGGTTCTAGCTTTAATTTATGAGTTCCAGACCTAAGAAGCTACTATAAGCTTGCAGAAAATGCAGTATTTGCAATATTAAGGTAAAGGAAAGATTATGGCTTACGTATTGATTCTTATAAGGCCACTTGCGACATAGCATCAGAAACATCAATAGCAACTTCAGCTGCAGAGGATGGCTTTTTAGTTGAAACCAAAATTGGAGGGTAAACACTTCCTAGGGAAACAAATGGAACTCCTGCTCAAGTCAGTATTGGAGTGCCAGGAACACAGGGCTCAAAATGGAAATTGCAAGTAATACAGTACACTCAATCTATGATTAATTGTTTGATAAGAGTGACTTTTACATATTGCAGAAGATTTTTAGAGACATAGCAGGAAATGAATGATCTTTTGATCCAGGGAGACTAAATTCATAATTTAATACCATATCTCTCTCTTTCCATATTAACCCTGAACCTCCACTGTGGTTGCTTATAACATGAAAAAGGCATTCTGAGAACAAAATTTTTCCAGAGATAGACTGTCCTGGATGTGGTGGACAGCTTCTGATGCTTGGGTCCTATATTGTAAAATATTATGTGTACTAACTATTTAGGCTCTATAAAAGTGAGACACGTCATAAGTGGTAGGAAGGTGGTACTGATAGCAGAATTTTGCTCTTCAGTAGGTCCTTGGTCTCAGGAATTTGAAGAATGAACCCACAGATCACAGATCAGTGGTAAGACAGGACTTTTTTTTAGAAGTTAGAAAGGAATATGGAAAAAGTGAAAAGCACCAGAGCTTCTGGAAAGGGAAAAGAACTGAAGAGCTCTCCGGGAGTCTCCAGTGGACTCTTTGTGTAGGGGAATTAGGTCTAGAGGATTACACCTGGTTGGTAGGTGGAAATTGGTGCATTAACAAATGAATGAATGTAGTTATCATGTCCTTTACAGTCTCTGTCCCTGAGAAGGTATTCGGTGTGTGGTCTTACCCAAAGTGGAGCCACTCAGAAAAACCAGCACAGGAAGACAGTCTGCTTGTGCCTGGAAATGGGGGTCTGACCTCTGAGCTCTGGCCTAGAGAATGGGGGACACCCTGTCTAGCCCTGAATAGTGGAATCCTGTATCTGTACAACTCTGAAGAACCACTTCCATTCCCATGAAAGATTATTTTGATTACAGTTACATGAAAAGCAAATTCTAGGCATTGAGATCCATCTGAGATTGAACATAATAAGAGGTAGCATTGGGAAATTTTTACATTAATTTATTTGAAATAAAATATAGCAAAAGCAATGATAATTTCAATTTGGACTTTAATTTCTCGGGTTTTTAACATTTAATACTTTAATTTGTGAGGAAGTTTATTCTTTGTGACTTTAATTCTCCTTTAAAAATTTATAATTGGAGGTAGGTTATGTTTGAATCTGGGACATATCTTTGCTGCTGGGTGTAGAGACTGAGCACCAGGCTTAGAGGAGAGGCCACCAGTTCTTGAGGGAGGCGCTGGGAGTGGGACAATCTCTGAGCCGGCATGGAGATGTTTTGCAGCCCAGAGACAAGCTCTCAAGCAATTGCACACTTTAATGAGATAATATCAGTAGCTTGTACCAGGCAGGTGTTGGACCTCGAACATTTGTGGTTCAACAGGGTGGGAGTTGAGCTGGTGGGGAAAGAGCTCATTAAGTACATAGCTCCAGTATGTGAGCGTCTCCCCCTCTCCTGCCCCACACCTGTTGTGTGCTGTTTTAATAAAAGGCCAGGACAAATATTAGTCGGGGCTTCCCTGCACCTATGGGAAATCCACCTCTTGCAAGCATTGTACTTCTTTTTTTTTTTTTTTGAGACAGAGCCTCAAGCTGTCACCCTGGGCAGAGAGCTATGGCATCACAGCAACCTTCAACTCCTGGGCTCAAGCAAATCTCCCCTGCCTCCGCCTCCCAAGTAGCTGGGACCACAGGCGCCCACCACAACACCCGGCTATGTTTTGGTTGTAACCGTCATTGCTGTTTGGCGGGCAGGCTGGATTCGAACCCACCAGGTCAGGTGTATGTGGCTGGCACCTTAGCTGCTTGAGCCATAGGCGTGGAGCCAAGCATTGTACTTCTAATCCGTGTCCCAGCTGTTTCTTTCATGCAGTGATGGGGTGCCACAGAGGGCACCCACAAAGGTAACCCACAAATGCACCGACAGCCGGCATTTCTTGCAGTATCTTTATGTATATCGTGTTCTTGGATATGTACGTTGCCTTCAGGTTAATGATAAGGCTGAAATAGACTATATTGAACTAAGTGAATGTGTAATATTTGCAACGGGAAATAGAACTGGGAAGAATTGTTTATCTTTACTACAGTGAAGATTTAGAATCGACATAATTAATATTTTCATCTATTTGTATTCCTTAGTGATCCCAGGAGCATAATTAAAGTGTAGACATTAGGATTGGGAGCCTGACATCCTAAAGGTGGAATCAGAACTGTCCAGAATGACTGTCACTCTTCTCCTCAAAGCAGGACAGTCAAAAACCTATTTGGCTACAGAAATAATAAAGAAGCCCACTTAGTTAAAGAGCAACAACAATAAAACCCAAACAAATCAAACTAAACCATGTCATAATGATATTAAGAAGAGCACAACTTTTTTCTGAAGTTTTCTTTCTGTGGAGATGCCTCAGTTACCATGAAACTCTTGGCCTCTCTCTAACTAAAGGGAAATGTTATGTCTATCTGAATGGTAGTTTTCAAATACTATTCTTGTCACAATTTGCTTCCTTTTTTTCCCATCTTGGTACTGAAATAAATGCTCACAGAACAAAGACATTTCCTTTTGTTGATGGTTATATTCAAACTAAGTCTGACCTGGCCTGCCACTGCTTCTCTCTACCACCTCCCCCGTTCTCTCCTTGGAAAGACTAACCTTTGATAAAGAAGTGCATTTAATGGTGTGTATAAGTCTGTGAAAATCTGGGGTTTAATTAGCTGGCCCCCTTGACTTAAAAAAAAAAAAAAACTATTTAAGTTATCATTTGACAGGTATTTACGTCACATTTTATGCCTCAGTGCCTTGATTCGTCAACATTTTTGGAACACAAGTGGTGATTAAAATTATTTATTATTCCACCCTATCCATAGACACAAACTTTTACAAGACAAGATATTAAGTTAAGGCTGCTAAAAATCAGCTATGATTCTACAATTCCTCCTACATGGGAAGCCAGCAGAAAAGGCAACTTTAGCTGCAGGCTGTTTCTTCCAAATCACATGGTAGCTGTGAGCAAAATTCACTCTCATTTAAATCAGGGTATCTCAGAATCTAGAGAGTGATGTGATCCATCTAATGCAGAATTATGCAGACATGGGAAAAATAGTAGTCCATATTTAAATGGATACAAGTAAACATAACTTTAGATACCAAGTTACGCTGACTCTGACACTTCTTAAATTCACGTTGACAAAGAAAGCTGATCATCTTCATGGGAGAAGAATTTCTTAGAACTATCGAATGAGAATTTTCAGTTGAATTTGTTATCAGAAATTGTTTATAAATTATATGAAACACAAGGGGTTTTTATTGTTATTAAAAGATGTTTGGAAGGATCCAAGAAGGAGTATAAATTTTCTTTTTTTGTTTTTAAGTGATGCAAAGAACACGTGGTCGGGATAAAATTCCTCTACAGTTTTTGGAATGCAGACCAATACTGAAGGCACAGAACCTAGTTTATGAGTTAGAAGGCCAACATGTACTATGGAAATAATAGGAAGACAAGTGGGAAAATGAAAAATATAGAAGCCTTGTGTGCCTAAGGAAAGACATTGACATTGTCAAATGATATTTGGTAATGCCATTTCTGTAAGTATGTTTTAAGTACAGAAACCTTTTGCATGAAAAACCTGTGGAAATTTTCATGGGTAGCCTTGAAGGACAACTAAGAAATCTTTCAAAAATAATATTGGTTTTCACCTTATGGAGTGAGTACTCAGATATTCTAACGTATGGGAAGGCAAAGTATTAGTCTACTCTTCTAGCAACTTCTTGTCTAATTTTCTCTTTCAAATCTCTTCCTCCACAAGGTCTTTTTTTTTTTTTTAACTACATGGATCTAGCCATGGTGCTGATTTCCTTCTCATAGGACTTTCACACTGTGGCCTCTGTGTACATGGAATAAAGCATTTTCTGTAGGAATAATAATCTTATATTTTCATTGATGGGTTTCTTGGAGGAGAATAAAAGAAACTGAAAGACCCAAAATAGTAAGTAAAATTATGTAGCATTTACTATATTTATCACTTGATCAAGTTATTTAAACTTTCTGAGATTCTTTGTTTATAAAACAAGGGTGATAATGGATATATTTTATGGGGTTTAGGATTACATGTGGTATTACAAAAGCAGCTTACCTATAAAAAAAAAGTGCCATAATAAATGTCAGATCTCTCTATCCGTTCCCATGGTCATTTACTGAATAACTAGTGTGTTATTTATTACCAACTTGTAGAGGTCTGGATGGCTTCATTCTCATACAACTTACTGAGATAGTCAATCATGTAAACTTGATAGTAAGTGAGATGTTTTTAGAGTACATAATTTTTTAAACTTTCAAAATATATTGTTACAATCTGTATATGATCTTTCATTTTCTAGGTGGATTTACTAGGATAGATATATTTTAGGGACATTTTGCCAAAACTATCCAGTGAATAAATAATACCCAATGGGACTACTGCAATGCTTCTGTGGACACATGCCATCTTTAGCATTTGCCTGTGCAGCAACAAATATTTTGTTCTATTATTCTTTTTCAATTTAAAATGCTCTCTAACCTTAGACAAGTCATTAACTTCTTTATGTGTTTCTGTGATATACTGCATCAATTGTTTTCAATAAAGGTGTTTGGTTAAAATAATCTGTACACACTCATTCAATTCAAGCACAAAGCAAAATAAAACAATCACAATAAAAATGTAAGCATGGATGTAGAATTTCCTGGGTCCTGAACTCCATTTTCTAACTGAGGGCCTAAAGCTACCAAAATTCTTAAGCTTTTTTTTTCTTCTCTCTCTGAATAAAAAAACAGCTAGGAATCCATACATAAAATGTATTTGGTGGATTATCAAGTTCTTCTTGTACTAAATTTGGCATCTTTTTCTAAGCAATGAACTTTCTAAATTTCTCTTTTCATATTGCTCCAGAATTTTCTTTGGGATTTCAAGTCTATATTTTCTCTCCTCTGATCTGACTTTCAGAATCCTATCACTCTTTACTCTTGCCTATAAAACTCTTTAGTATATATTTTCCAGCCTTCCTGAACTAAATATTTTCTCTGCAAGCAATCCCATATAATGTAGAAGGCTTACAAGCTAACTCCATTTCATTCAAGTCTAAGTTGTCCAAATCCTAAAAAAATAATAAACCCTTTTCTGGAGTACCAAATAGGGTAGTTCAAGATTGGAATTCATCTGACTTGTGTGTGAGTGTATATGTCTGTGTGTGTGAATGCATGAGCGTGTGTATGTGTTAAAGATTTAGATAATACAATTAAGAGCACATTCAATGTCACATTAAGTTTGTTCAAGTTGGCTCGGCACCTGTGGGTCAAGCAGCTAAGGCGCCAGCCACATACACCTAAGGTGGCGGGTTTGAATCCAGCCTGGGCCCGCCAAACAACAGTAATGGCCACAACTAAAAAATAGCCAGGCGTTGTGGCGGGTGCCTGTGGTCCCAGCTACTTGGGAGGCAGAAGCAGGAGACTCACTTGAGGCCAGGAGTTGGAGGTTGCTGTGAGCAGTGAGGCCATAGCATTCTACCCAGGGGAACAGCTTGAGGCTCTGTCTCAAAAAAAAAAAAAAAAAAAGTTTGTTCAAGTTGCTTTGGTCTTAGAAGCCCAAACTAGAATTTCAAATGGGCTTGACAAATTAGAGAAGTCATACATCAAAAACTGTATGGAATTTAGCAGGGATAAGTGCAGGGTGGTACACAGTGACGATGACTGAGTGTGCAGGCAATAAACACAGGAGTAACTCTAAGCAATTCTGAAAAAAAAAATGTGAAAACTAAAGAGGAAAAGCCAGACATTAATCAGCATTTAACTGTTGTTAATTTTCAACAGCTGATATGACACTTAGATACATAGTATTATCAGCTATCATAGAAAGGCAGAGAAGTAATCTTTTGGCTCTGTAAAATCTGAGGATAATCCTCTTCTAAATTTTGCGAGTAGTGAGAACTTTATTACTGCACTATGTTTATTTGTTCCATTACTATTTATTGAGACCCTACTGTGCAGTGTGTAAAGTGCTAAAGACGATCTTTTACCACTTTATTCTAATTAGCATGAGTAACAAAATAACATGCATATCCATATCAACGCCCCTTGTATCACATTTTATAATTTTTTTTTCGGATTATGTTGTGGATGTCTATAACATTTTGTCTGTCCAGCATCTTTTCCTTTTATAAATTGTCTCCTCCCCCTCTGGTAAGATAATTTGGTTAAATATCCATACCTTCACTGTCATTGCCCAATCTAACAGAATGAGTAAATGAAGGATAATCAGAATCAAAGGTCATCTATCTAAGTCATTCCAGGATTCTAGGTAGAGTTGTGAAGAAATAGCTCTTCTCTTTTTCTGGACCCACTTAATGTAAATATGAGTAAAGCCAGAATTGTGTTGATCCTCTTTGCTTCCCTGTGTGGAGAACCTGATGATATTTTAACTACTTTAAAAGAAATAAGAGTTCACAGTTGAAAGAAATAAGACACAATCCTAATAATATTAGAGTCCTTAGATCAAAGTGTTTTCTTTTCGTCCTCTCGGAATTTCTTTTTTTCTTTTCCTTAGGTTAATTTGAGTTGGATTTATGTTACTTGCAACTAAAGAGCTTAGACTAGGGCAGTGCCTGTGGCTCAAAGGAGTAGCACGCTGGCCCCATATGCCAGAGGTGGTGGGTTCAAACCCAGCCCTAGAAGGTAATACTCATAGTAAGAATGTGTTCTGGCTCGGTGCCTGTGGCTCAAGTGGCTAAGGCGCCAGCCACGTACACCCAAGGTGGCGGGTTTGAATCCCCAGCCTGGGCCCGCTAAACAACAATGATGGCTACAACCAAAAAATGGCCAGGCGTTGTGGCTGGCACCTGGGGTCCCAGGTACTTGAGAGGCAGAGGCAGGAGACTCACTTGAGCCTAGGAGTTGGTGGTTGCGGTGAGCTGTGATGCAATGGCACACTACACAGGGGGATAGCTTGAGGCTCCGTCTCAAAAAAAAAAAAAAAAAAAAAAAGAATGTAATCTTTCTTCTCAACACCCATATAAGGAAATGGGTGGTTTTAGCATAGTGGCTTGCTCCTATAATGCCTGGGAGGCTGAGGCGGGTGGATTGCCCAAGCTTACAAGTTTGAGACCAGCCTGAGCAAGAACAAGACACCCGCCCCTCCCTCTAAAAATAGCTGGGTGTTGTGTTAGGTGCCTATAGTCCCAGCTACTTAAGAGGCTGAGGCAAGAAAATCACTTGAATCCAAGAATTTGACATTGCTGTGAGCTATGATGCCATGGCACTCTACCAAGGGCGACAAAGTGAGACTCTGTCTTAAAAAAAAAGAAAGAAAGAAAGAAAATGAGTGGTTTTCCTACCAATATTATGAGAAAGAGGCATATTAATAGCAAACTAATCAAAATACATTAGATAGCACCTTGGTCTTTCTGAGAGGTGAATCTTTTTTTCCCTAAATTTTAATGTTTTAAATTCAGAATTAGGGTCTTGAAAATATGATAGGGAAAATAAATGCCAACATAATCCTCATCAAATGAAAGGGGCAATGATTAATTTTATGGGTCAACTTGACTGGATCATAGGATACCCAAATATTTGGTTGTATTTTTGGATCTGGATGTGAATATATTTCTGGATGAGATTAACATCTGAATCAACAGACTGAGTGGAGTAGATTGCTTTCTCCAGTGTGCTGGGACTCATCCAACATATTGATGGTTTGATAAAAGGGAAATAGAGAAAGAATCTTCTGTATATACTGAACTGTTTTCAAGCTGCGTCATTGACCATTTCCCATTTTTAAACTTAGTCTCAGACTATATATTAGTTAAAGTTCTCCAGAAAAAAAGAACCAACAGGAGATTATTGTTTAAATGAGATTTCATTACTATGGAGGCTGAGAAAGACTGACCAGGTGTCCTCTGCCAGCTGGACAACAAAGAAAGTTGATGGTACAATTCTGTAAGGCTAAAGACCTGAAAAGCAGTGGTGAGAGGTAGGGAGTAGGGGTAAGTGTCAGAGTCCAAAGGCCCAAGAAGTGGAGGCTTTGTTATCTGAGGGCCAAAAGAATGGATGGTCCAGTTCATCCAGTTCATGGAGAGTAAGGAAGAGAGGAGGAGGAGGGAGAGAGAACATTAACCATTCCTCTACTTTTTTGTTCTACTTGTGCCCTCAATAGATTAGATGATGCCTGCCCATGTTGGTAGGAGTAGATCTTCTTTACTCAGTCTACTGATTCAAATGCTAATCTCTTTCAGAATCATGTTGACAGATATACTCAGAAATGATGTTTCACTAGATGTCTTGGCATTCCTTAGACCTGTTAAGTTGACATATAAAGTAAACTATCAGAGGTTAGAATTATACCATCAGCTTGCTTATTGCCATTCTTCATTCTTGGATCTTCTCAGCCTCCATACTCGTGTAAGCCAATTTCTTGTATAAAGTTCTTGCTAGAGATATAATTCAAAACAGTGCCGTTTCTCTGGAGAACTCATATTGATACAGATTTTGATACTATGGACAGTGCTGTCCAGTAGAACTTTCTGTGATGACAGAAGTGTTCTCCTCTGTGATGTCCAATACAACAGTCACTTAAAATTTGATTAGCATGACCAAGAAGCATAAGTTTTAATTTACTTTATTTTTAATTAATTTAAATTAAAACTTATATAGCCACTCATGCTTAGTGCCTGCCTCGTGAACAGTATAGCTCTAAAAACAAGCCATATTTTTAAAGCCATAGTATAACTTTTATATGACTTTGCAGATTTATTTCTTTCTATTTTCCCATCTTCTTTTAAACAATTATTTGTTTGCCACTTTTAGATGCTTTGTTGTTTTTCCTTTTATTTTTATTAAGGAACAAAACAGATGCTCCTTAGAGATATAGATAAAATTGATTGCTTAAATAGCAAAATATAAGGTAGGTTGATTTACCTTAGATTTATTAAGAATTGAGAAAAATCATAGTGTTTGTTACAATTCCTCTATCTCAGCTATGTGAATGACCAACACAGCTTCTTTTATTTAGTTAATCTGTGTCAAAAAAAAAAAAAACAAAACAAAAAACAGTGTCCTCAGTTGGTCTTAGTATTTTTAGTCTGGCCTGACTTATTTGATAGAAAAATTTTGTAATACTTCTAATCAAAATTCTATTAAATAGTATTGCAAATACAAAGAATCTCTTAAACTATAGAAATACAAAGATCCACAGCAAAATACTATAAAAGATGCTTTAAAAATGCACACATCACCTGTAGTCCTAGCTACTTGGGAGGCTGAGGTAAGAGAATCATGTTAAGTCCAGAATTTGATGTTGCTGTGAGCAGTGCTGCCACAGCACTCTACTGAAGACAACATAGTGAGACTCTATCTAAAAAAACAAAACAAAAAACACATCAGTAATAAGTGACTATAGTTATTCTTATCTATTTATACTACTTGTTACTAAAAAAAGAATTATCAGGAATAGTTAACAAATGGTCAGCAGTATTTATGTACAAAGACTGCAATCACTAACGTATTTTATTTTTATCAACCCATATGAATTTATTTTGTAAACAAAAATCTAAATGGATTTTTTTAATGCTGAACTTTTAGTTTGAGTGGTTTCACTAGAGAAGAATTAGAATTATTTACTTAGGGAAATGATGCCCTAGAAAAAGACACAAAGAGTAAAGGTAAAGGAAGATGAATTTGTACAAGTTAAACCATAGGAGAGAAAGCTTTGACTGGATACCCTCATACCTTCAATAAACACATATTTAGTGACTACTGTTCCTTTTGTATTTGCTGAAAATTCAGTAGCCAAGCCATATCTCTGCATTTTTGCAGTTTACATTTAGGAGGGGAGAAAAAAACAATATATATGTAACAAATAGTGTGAGTTCAGGTTTACAAACAGCATAAAGAAACACAAAATTAGAATCATGAAGGATGACTCCAGGGAGTAAGAATGGAGAGTAAAAGAATTATCAGTGAATGTCTTGCTGAGAATGTCACATTGGAGCCAACTCTGGTGAAGTAAGGAAATATATGATGATATCAAATAAGAGTGTTCCAGATAGGAAAAAAAAAAGCTCCTTGCATAAAAACCATGTGGCAAGTATAAAATTTGTTTGACTTGCTATGAAGTCATTGTCCTAAGAGTGTTTTTTAGTTATTTATTTGTTTATTATTTTTAAATGAAATCCATTATTGAAGATAATTATGTCCAAGAGTTGAAGTTCATCTTCAAGATGTTTCTATCTTTGGTCATTTACAAAACTTATTTTATTACTTTATGTTATGTTATGTTACCTTACATTATGTTATGTTATGTTTTGCTATGTTATGTTTGTTATTTTAGTTTTTGAGACAGAGTATTTGACTCTGTTGCTCTGGGTAGAGTGCCCTGGCATCATAGTTCACAGTAACCTCAAACTCCAGGACTCAAGCAATCTTCTTGCCTCAGCTTCCTGAGTAGCTGGGACTACAGATGCTTGCCACAATGCTGGGCTAGTTTTTCTATTTTTGGTAGAGATGAGGTCTCACTTTTGCTAAGGCTCGTCTTCAACTCCTGAGCTAAGGGCATCGACCCTACTGGGCCTCCCAGAGTGCCAAGATTACAGGTGTGAGCCACTGAACCTGGCCCCAAACATCTATTTTAAATATTTCCTCCTTTTAAACTCCAGGAACATATGGCCATCTATAAAATAGGGTCAATATTTACTTGCCTGGGGGAAAACGTAGAGAAAGGAACTATCCCTCTTGATGAGTATTAGAAAGTACATGATGGCCACATATCTTAGATCATTTAGATTGAATCATTGGGGACCTAGAAATTACATTATTACGATCATAGGGTCATTTTTACTCTGTATATTGTGACTGAAAATTTTAAAATGAACATGAGAGAATGTGGAGATATTGATCATATTGCTACTTGAAATGCCCATATATAAAGGGCAGAAACCGTTTACCTTGAGGTTGTAACTTTCTATCAATACATATCTGTGAATTTCTTTTCTTTACTTTTCTATACTATCATCCACCTAAGTTGAAATTCTAGCCATGAGACATTTGGAGTGAGGTGAGGTAAAATAATAGGTCACAATCCTGAAGATAGACACTGAAGGCTTTGTAAACAGTAGCAAAATGCTACATTAAAATGCATTTAAATACTGATATAAACTATCACATGTAACATATATACAACACATAAATGACATACATATTAATAATCCAATATACCACATATTTTGTTATATATAGTCTATAATATAGTCTATATTGCTCTATAGACTATACCTATGAATTCTTAACATCTCTGCAACACAGGTAGCTCACCTCATATTAAAAATGCTAGTGAGCAAGCAGAATGACAATGTTTCTAATATTTAATAAGCTTATTTTCTTTCACAATGGTGTACATTTTCACCAAGCTGTGAAATTTCTTTTTCTAGGTCAATTTGCTCTCAGAGTCAACTTAGCATGGATTTCTAGATTTTTAGTCCTGGAGATCTATAATATGTGTAACAATATATTTTAAATGTTTATATATTTCACCCAAACTTAATATTTTAAAAGAAAAATATAGATGATATAAATGTTCTAACTAACCATGTGAAATCCCATGGAATTTATCTATAGCGATAAAAGGGACATTTAGTAGTTTCCTCATTTTCATTTAAATGTTTTTGTCCCTATTAATATTGTGAAGACAATTTACTTTGCTCCGACTAGGGAAAAAAGGCATAAATATTGCAATCATGATAAATTTCAATTGTTTCAACTACAGTAGAAATAATCATGAAGTGTAAGCGAAGTTTGGTCTCCTCTGTGGTAAACACCTTAAAAGAACCCTAATATCTACAGTACTATTGAAAGAAGAGATTATCACATCATCCTATGATAATATAAATGAAGAGCCCCATTGAGGGCAGCACCTGTGGCTCAAAGGAGTAGGGTGCTGGTCCCATATACCGGAGGAGGTGGCGGGTTCAAAACTGGCCCCAGCCGAAAACTGCAAAAAAAAAAAAAAAAAAGGAACAGCACCATCATATTCAAGACAGGAAAAAAAATTATGATCTATCATTTTATAGGAAAATATATACTAAATGAATGAGGATTTAAAGTCTAGAGTTCTTCCTATTTTATAGCTCTTTCAAAATACAAATACAAAATACAAAATTAATTATTTAAAGTATTTTGCCATGAAGCAAAACAGATTACAGGCCTTAACTATAAGGAAGGTAAAGGAAATTTCCCAAACAGGTTTGATATTTAATGCTATTTCATATAGGGTCACATGAATAGATGTCATATTTGGCAATTAACAGGTCAATTAATTTATGTTTTCTGACACACAAATGATATATGTGGACAATAATAACCCTAAATCTATGAGAGGAAGATATTTCATTGCATTCTTAGAGTTGTTGAAAGTTTTAGAAATTAATTTTCCTATAATAACACATCTATAACAGTTTGACATGTCATATTTTTCTAAAATGCTGAAAGATCTCACAATCATTTAGATTTGATATATTAAAATTAATTTCTTAATAGCATTTATTACAAGAAAAGACTAATTAAAATTAGAACATTATCTAATTTTTTGTACAGAAACATGACATCATTTATACAAGTGGCCAGAGCTCACACTTTCATGTTTTTCCCCCCAAGACTGGAAAGCCCCCTCTTCCAGTCCACTGGGTGTGTGGGTAAAAGAGTGCCCTTAATTACAGGAAAATTTATGACTATTACCATAATCAAATTTTCAACCCTTTAAAAAAACAAATTAATTAATTGTTCCATAGTTTATTGGGAAGAGTTACTTTGTGTGGTGAGGAGAAGGGGATTCCTAGGACTCATGAAAATAATAATTTACCAAAGATTAACCAGGCCTTTTAGTGTCCTCCTTCTCATAGAATATCCAGTGAAATTCTTACTGGGGGCAAGCATGTGGCAAAAACAGTGTTAAAGGACCAGTGCTCCCAAGTTTTGTGTACTCGTCAATCAGTCTGGAATCTTGTTACAATGAAGATTCCAATTCAGTAGATAATGGGGTAGGATTTGAGATTCTGTAGTTCTAACCATTTCAAAGTGGTGCTAGTGCTATTGATAGGAGAACCACATATCCAACAGCAAGGCTATAGACTATTTCAGTATAGAAATACTAATCACTCTAATAGTTATTAACAAGAACAAAACATGATCTGTTTCAGAGTATCAATCACAAATGCTGAGATGGAGATATTCATATTCAAATGGAGTATTTTCTGGAACATAACAATCTTAATGATTTTCTTTAAAGCTCCATGTATTTTAAGAGTAAGCACATCTAGCATTCTTCATATTATACTTGAGGACACTGAGAGGTCAGGGAAGTTGAACATATGGCCAAGGTCATACAGCAAGATGTGAGATGTGTACTAGAACCAAGGAACCCTGAGTACTATTTCAATAACAAAAAATCCTAACTTCTTTGACATTTCCATTTATTATATTCCTCTTGACACAAAACCTAAGCATGAGTCAATAATGATTAGAATTTCACCTTCTGATGCTGACAATAGTTTAAATAATAGCAGTATCCTTGGATTTACTGACTTTTCCAACAGCTAAAACTCACAGTAGGCAACTATCTCCTACAATAACAAGGGTATTCACACATCCTCTTTCTTCAAGAGTATGCTTGCAGCTTTCTTATGGACATTTTGCTCCTTAATTTTGAAAACCTGGGGAGAAAGGTGGGCAAAGAAGTAAATGGGTCATTAGGTAAAAGGCAAGGGTTGAATTTGTAAAAGGTTGTGGTAAAGTAAGCAATAAATGGGAAAGAATGAAGGGCATCAGTATTGATCTTGTCTCTCATCTTTCCCTCTGTCTTCTTGCTAGCAGGTTTCTATTGTGTAGTCTCTCAAACAAAACCGACTTTATTTATGCTGGGACTGATTTAATACTCCTGAACTAGTCTGTCATCTTCTAATTTGGCCCAATTAAAAACTGGTCGTAGGTAAACCCCTGGGAATTAAGCTCATTTAGAAACACAACTACTGACAAACTTATACCTTGTTCATGTATAACTCCTCCCCTAAAGGACACATTTCAGGATGACTTTTAGAGGCAGTTCTTTCCAGGTTTCCGGATTTCTTTGGATGGCCTCTTTCAGTTGCATTCATGAATAAAGTACAGTTTCTCTTTTTTTCCATTCCTAAGGCTACTATTGAAATATTTTAAAGAGGCTTGCCTAAGATTTCCTGCTATCCTGAATAAGAAAAATCCCACCAAACAGCAAGATCCACCATTCATAAAGCACTTACAGACTGCCTAGCCCAGCACTAACATGATTGCATTCTCACTTAATCCTTACGACTCTACAGTATTATTATCCTTTTTTTTTTTTTTTTGAGACAGAGTCTCAAGCTGTCGCCCTGGGTGGAGTGCTGTGGCATCACAGCTCACAGCAGCCTCCAACTTTTGGGCTTCAACGATTCTCTTGCCTCAGCCTCCAAAGTAGCAGGGACTACAGTATTATCCCTATTTTGCAGTTGAGGGGGCTTCAGATTTATACCCGCAAGTAAATCATCAAACATTATGAAACAAGAAATGACAGATAAGGGATTTGAACCAGAGGTCTGCTTGATCCTAGTGCCAATACCCACCATGTTCTACTGAGATTTATATCTAGAGTAAGTAAAATCGTTGAAGCACAACAACAAAACTATTTCCTCCATTTCTCTTTCCTTCTCTGCTGCACGAGTCTGGTAGGCAGCTAGGTGTTCTCCTCCCTATACTTAGCCTCTCCCACGCCCTCGGCAATCTTTCCCTTTTGCTGCTGGGAACGTCAGAGATTGTTGCTGCAGCTGGTGAGTGGGCAGGTGCAGCCACCATCTGCTCTAGGAGTCCAAACGCGCGCAAGAACTTCGCACCCAGAACCTGGCCCAGGAATCAAGAATTCCAGAACCTGCTGGGGACACGGCTAACCCCGCCCCCTCGTGGTGGCGATTGGCTGAACTCTTCTTGAGTGCAAAGCACAGATTAATGAAGGTGTTTGTCTCTTTTTCAAGTTAGCTCCAGACAGCTCTAAGGAGGTGAGACCCCCTAGGGATGCCTGAATGGGGGCTTCAGTTCCTCCTGCCCGAAGGGTCCTTGAGAAGCCTGTTTGTTTTTCCCGGCGCTTGTCTCCACCCATCCGTTTCTCTTATTGGTTGATCTTGGTGGGCGGATGTGTTTCCATTGGCTGGGGGGCGGTATCTGTTCGTGGCCAGGGTGGGGGCGGGGCCACCGCCGCGCTGAGCTTGCCCTTGTGTCTGGTGCTGGGTAGAGCTGCCGCCGCCGCCGCTGCTGCCGCCGCCGCCGCCGCCGCCGCCGCCGCTGCTGCCACAGCCGCTGCTGCAGCCAGAGCATCCGGGAGCCACCGCCGCCGCCGCTGCTGCAGCTACCGCCACTAACGCTGCTTCCACTGCCGCTACCTTCCCTCCCAGGACCCCGAGACACCCCGAGCGCGAGCGGCAGTGCTGCTTGCTTGCTCTGCCTTCCCCCCACCCCTCCCCTCCGTGACCTACCCACTCCTTGCAGCCTTCGCTCGCACCTTCTCCAACACCCGGGCATCCCTGCACCACCTGCTCGGGCAGCCCCGGCGGGCTCTGGGACTTGCTGTGCGCGCTGACAGGAAGGCAAGCTCCAAACCCGTGCCTGGCAGACGGGCTGTCGCGGCTGCACCACCAGCAGGAGGAGGCGGAGAAGAAACTATTTCGCCCACCCAAACCCCATTCTGCGGGTGCTTCGCCGCTGCCGCTTCTACTGCCGCCGATCCGCGTTCGCGGGTTCGAACACCGCAGCGGCGGGGACGCTGGGTCCAGCGGGCGCCGGGAGGAGAACACCAGCGGAGACCTGAACTCGTGTGCCCCGCTCACCAGCATCTCTTGCCCACTCGTTCCTTCCCCAGCCCTTTAGAGAAAGGACCATGATTTGGAAACGCAGCGCGGTTCTCCGCTTCTACAGTGTCTGCGGGCTCCTGCTACAAGGTAATCCCCGCCCCGCCGCGGGGAGCATCAACTTGACGCCCATTCCCCATCATCATCATTCCACCCCATATTTCCACTCTTCCCTTTACGGTCCCCCAGTCCACGGCGATTTCCACCCCCTCCCCCTACTCCCTGGTGCGGCAGGGGGCAGTGGCAGTTTGCACCAGCCCCTCGAATCTCTAGCGCTGGCTCAGCCCTGCCCTCCCAGCAGTCAGCCCCTTACGCGGCACCTTTCGCCTTTTCATTCACCTGGGCTTCCTTCATCTCACTCCATCCCTGCCAGCATCCCCCACCCACCCCACGCCTTTTGGCTGGCAACTTGTGTCTCTCTGAACATTACACCCTCCCGACAACCCCCACCAGCCACCTCCCACATCACACTCATGACCGACCCTCTCCATCTCTTGTCGCTTTAACCTCCCCCCTTTCCGGGTCGCCTTTCCCTTTCCCCCTCTTCCCACCAGCATCGTATCTGTGTGTCTTTAAAAAGTGTGTGAGAGCCTGGGAGCGAGCTACCGAGACGGCGAGAACAGCAGCAGCGGCAGCACCGTGCGCATTGCAATAACATCCCCGGGGGGAAATGTGTTGTGAGACGTGTCATTCACCTAGAAAGAGAGAGGAGACTCTGTCTGGGATTTAAAAAAAAGAAAGAAAGAAAGAAAGAAAGAAAGAAAGAATAAAAAGGGGAGGAAAGAAAAGAAGAAATGAATGAATGAACCAAGAAATAAAAAAAGAGGGAGGAAAGAAAAAAAATTAAGAGATGCAAGCTCACTTTAATAACACACTGACTTTTTATTATTCAGTCTGTGTCATTTCATTTGTTTTAATGCAGAGAAATCTATGTTCCCAAGCAGTTACTTTATTGCTAGGGGATTTTCGTTTAGATTCTCTACCCCTCTGTCTTGTCGCTGCCGCTTCTTTCCGTAATTAGTATTATCCTTTCACGTGAAATGTAAGAACCCCTGTGGCCGCAGTGGAGGGAAACAGCACAAAACACTGTTATTATGCAAATCACTGGGTTTGGATGTGGGGTGGCTTGGGAATCTGGGTGCACTTTTCCCCAGACCCTCTCTTTTGAAGAAGGGAGGAGGGGGCTGCGTGGAATGAAAGGATGATGCTGGTTATGGAATAAATGGCAATGCATGAAGTGGAGTGCATGGGGAGAGGACACTTGGGTGGTGGAGGCGGCGGAGGCGGCGTGCTGGGCTGGGTGGGCAGGGGCTGTACGGCAGAAGATTGTTGCTTTGAAGGGAGTAGTGTAGAGATGTGGTCTGAGCGTAGCTATAGAGAGATGGATGAGAAGCGGTTGATAGAATATTTTTAAGCTAGGGGACTGTTGATTTCCTGATAAAGCTTTGCTCACCTCTAACCCTCTGTCATCATTTGGGGTATTTACAAGAAAGATAAGTTGATCAAATTTATTTTTCCCTGGGTAAAAGGCCTCTGAAAGTAAGACACAGTAGACCCACAGGCGTGCAAAACCCAGTTGGCCTTTGGAGAATTTAAATGAGGTCAGTGAACCATCTTTCAGCAAGTTCTTGGAATGCATCCTCTATCCTGCCCTCCTCCGGGATATAGACTGGGGACCGGATTTTATTTATGCGTATTTATGAATGTGAAGGAAGGGACGGCGGGCAGAATTTTCCTGAATTAACTCGCAGACTTTGCAGAGATATTTCTTATAATATCTTTGTGGCAATTTTGTTTTTTACGTTGCGTGTAAATGCAGATCTGTCATATGTGCCAGAATCCCCGTGAAGGCAGCCGGCACCTTCTCCCTGCTTACACCACCTCGTCCCATTTCTCACCGCTCACACCCCCATCCTCGCATAAGTAACCCGGGTGGCTGACACATTACTTGGGTTCTTAATCGGTGCCGAAACAGTCTCACAGAGACCCTACTTCACCTCTCAGTAACTTGCATTTCTCAGCTCTGCTCGGTCTGTGTGTGTGTGAGAGAGAGAGTGTGTGTGTGTATATGTGCGTGCGCGCGCGCGCTCCAGCATGCGCCGGGTAGGGGGAGTGTGATGGGAGGAAATCATTTAATTTGGTGATTGCGATGAAAATTCAACACCGCTAGATGTGTTTTTCCTGCCAATCTATGTGTGATGGCCCCGGCTGGTCACTGCACACACTGCTGGGCTGGCGCGAGCTTATTTATTATAGAGCATGTGGGCCATGGACTGCACTTGGGGTCGCCTCCTCTCTTCTTTCAACATTTCCCTGTGAATCGTCTATTCAGGGCAGTGCCAAATACCAGTTTGCTGGTGTGGCTTTCTCAGCCTGGAGAGACTCTCTGCGCAGAGAGACTCCAGCAGCAGCATTCAGGCATGGGTTTATTTTATTGAGTGTGTAAACCAATGATTAAGACAGTACGGCTTTCCAAAGCACACTGGGGGGTGGGGGAGGAAGGGGTGTGAAATGCACCACTGTGACCAGCAGCAGCACCAGCATTAGGTCCAAATAAATAAATAAACAAGCATCCTGTACAGCTACCAGGGAAAGAGCACCCGACCAACCATGAGTATCTACTTAGGAGCATCTTAGATTAGGCCATTTTAATACACATACACTAAAAGAAGAGGTTTAAAAAAAAAAAAGAAGGGGGCACAGAGCACCGCTGGATTGTCTTCTCATGTTTATGGCTGCCTCGCATTTATCAAACCCTGTGCACAGACACATCGCACTTTGTTGATATTGTCAGTTTTTGCTCAGACAAATTGCTCATGCCTTCCTTGTCTTAGTCTTGGCTGAAAAAATTGCTTCAGGGTTCAGATTTATGTTTCTTCCACTACTTTACTGTTTTAGTAGGACTTGGTTAGGTTGTAAAATGAAGGCTTTATTTTCAGCACATGGATTAATAGATACTTAGCAGATATTTTTCTATGCCCAGGGAGAGAAGGGTGGCGGGGAAATAGTGAGGGACTGATTTTGGCGAGGGGAAGTCTGCTCAGCCTGCAAGGAGTTATGACTAGGCAAATACTATAGTCAGTCAATAGCTTCGTATTTTTAGCTGTATCAGCACTATAGTAGTATTGTGACTTAAGTAATAATAATCAATTTATCTCTGGTGATACTATTCCTTTTCTAGCAGGATGCATTGTTTTAGACAGGAAATCTCCTTTGAACATATGTGCTCTATGTTTTAATTCAGCCTATTTTATATTGTTACCAATATTTTTTACTTCTTCAGGGAAGCAAAATCAATTTTCTGGCTTGTTAGCACATGGAATGATAAGCCAGTGGTGAGAATCAAGTCAATGGTAAAGGGAGTAAAAATAAAAACAAAACAAAACAAAACGCAATAGGAGGCCTACCTGGTTCAATTCTGTAACACCTGACTGTCCTCATGAGGATTTCAGGCAATGACTAGTTAGACAGAAAATAAGTACTTCTGAACAGACTTCTGTTTCTAACTTAAGTATAACTTGTAACATAGACTACTTAGATAACACAGTTTGATTCAGTGTTAAGGTACAAGGCAACTTTGCTTATTTTTTCCCCCATCATAGAAAAAGGGAAATCTGGAGTACAGGTAGGGGATGCTTTAGAGAAATGATTTTTTTTTTGTTTGTTTGTTTAAATGAGGAGTGAAAAAGCTTGCCACCTTTAAGAGGTCTGTAACTAAGACCTCTCTTGGCAAAAGAGTCAATCCAGGTTCAATTGCTAACCAGTGCTGAAGCTTTATCCCTTTCTGTGCCTGAGGGGGCACTGCAAAGATAAAGGGTCTCCTATGCAGCACAGGAAACAATCCCAGAAAGGGCGAGAGAAAGACAGGCAAAATACAAAGGAGACTAGACATGCATACAGAGACCAGATTTTGTGGAGAACCTTATTTTTGTGCGTGGGGAATTGGTCTTATATAAAAACACATCCAGCACATACACTGGGGCTTTAGTCTTTTCTGCCATGGAATTCTGATTACTTATTAGTTCCATTTAGTAAGAAAGATACTTAAAGCTCCATTGGGCATGCATATGACTTGCCTCGCTGTGTGTCATGAACCTCACCTTGTGTTTTAGAAAGCATGCTTTAATATGTGCTTATATACACCATCTAATACCTATGCTTTCTAAAAGGCCCCTCTGTCCAATTCTTTTACACCCATCTATTGTAGCTTGTCAAGCTCATTTCTTAAGCTGAGTGCAATTCTTGGGATCTACTTACTCTTTCCTTTTATGATGATCAGAAACTTTGAAAAGTTTCTGGACGTAAGAGCCAATGACCATGACTTAAATAGCCAAACACCAGACAATTAGTACCTGAGAAAATCTCCCCTGCAAGGATGAGGAGTTTCTCGACTAATTTTGTATCAATATATGGAAACATACTTCATGGTATTTTTCCTTTCTGTAACTATGAGAACTCTGGAAACGAAAAATAACCAAGCTAACCATCAACGGGGATCAGCATTTCTGTGTCCTCCGCTGGAAGAACAGATGCTAGAAAGCTATTTGTCCTACATTTAAATGGTGAGATAATGTCATTTTTCTCAAAGAAAAAAAAATTACTTAAATCATTTAAAGAGCAAACGGAAGTATAAAAATGTTGGAAGACATCCTAGGCATGCATTAGAAGGTGGCCTGGAGTCAACAGCAACTCAACTCGTGTCAATTTTCTCCTTTAAATGAGGAGTCTTTGGGATACCAATCATTAGAGACAGGGGAGATTTATTTATTACGGAGGATGTATTTATAATTATACGACACATACCATCCCTCATATGGATGTTTTATTTGATCGTGCTGACTTGTGCTCTGTATTTATTGAGAAAATAGTCTTCATGGCAAAACCAGCTGGCTGAGTAGGTTGAGGAAGCAGGGAGAAGAAAAACCACAAACCAAGGACCTACAGGCTCAGGAACTAAAGTCAGAAGCCTTCTGTTGAATTGGCAGGTATTTCTCTGGCTTACCCTCTTAAAACAGCGCTGGTGCCTGATGATTATTAAACAAGTCAATACTTGACACAAAATCAAGTTTCCTGAGGGCAAGCCCTAAGCCTTACATATCCTTGCAGTTTTCTTATCCTCATTTTATAGATGCTTAATAAATCATGTTGGATTGAATACTGGGTATGTCCTACTCAGTTCTGTTGGAGTTAAATGGGCTCTTCTCTGCATAAGGTATCAGCACTCATACTTTGTTAAGTCATGTATCTCAGTTAATTTTGGCATTTTATGAGCCACGTTGGTTTATGAAACACTTTTCCTATAGAAAAGTACCATATAAATAGTTCTTGATATTTATCTTTAAGTGAATTCAATCTGATTAGTTGTTAACATTGTTTACCTACACTTTTTTCCTTTTCCTTGATTAAAAATACCAGATATTTTATGTTAGATTAGATCATAAACTTGTGTCATGAAAAAATGAAGGGCATAAATTAAATTTACTGATTTAACCTAAAATATTTAAAAGGACAAATTCATTGCCAACATTTTATTTGAAAATGTCAAGCATTTTTGGAGTGCAATTCTGTAATATCCCAAAAAGAGGCATCTTCTGCAAATTCCTCGTGTTAAGAGGTGGGTGAGGATTAACCTAGAGCTGTGGCAGCTGAAGCCCCCTGCTGTGTGATGATGCAAATGGCATCTCTGGCCTAATGCTCTGCAGCAGCGGCAAACTCACAGGAAAGCAGTCATGTGGTATGAGAGTGAAATGGGAAGGCTTTTCATGGCTTGTAGTGGACATAAAATATCCTATAGCTTTTTATAACCAGAAATGATCCAGGATATTTGTCATCAGATGAACCCATGAAAAAGCAAAAGTTAGAACATATATTTTGTTTAGAGATTAATGAAGAAATGCTAATGAAATTATCAACATTTTTCACCAAATGAATGGTGAACATTTTATTTTCTTGTAGACTAGCAGGGACACGTGTCAGTTTAATGAAGATGAATAGCAAAGTTAAAACAGGATTTCTATGCAGTTTTTTACATGTGTCCTAGGAACGGTTGGGCTGGGGAGAATTCTGTTTTCCTTCTGCTCCTCCAGTCAGTCCTTTGGTCTCATTAGAATATTTCATATAAGAATACAGTAATCTTAATAGAAATAGAGATTAACTGTTCAGTGTGTGATCAGATAGTTTATTTAGTGCCTTTAAGTGGAATTTGTGTTAAGATATATCCGTAGAGAGTGTTTCTTTTCTAAACCCTACTATTTATCACACAGGTTCTTTAAGAAGAATAAGAGTTGTGGATTCGATGTTATGTACAGGCCTATCATGAGAGCCTATTAGATAACAGTAACTGATGTAGCTTCGTGTATTTTTGATTCTATTTGCCACAGAGCAAAATAATTGAACATATTATACATATTGATTTTCATTCAAGAAATGAGCCCCGTTGGTCCTGTTAATATGTTCTGTAGATTTTCTTAAACAGATAAGAAATTGTTTTCATTCTAGAAGTAGGTAAGCTATTTTAAAATTAAAGAATATCCTTCTGTATTAGGAGTCAGTTAAATGTTAATGCTAAATCAAACATATAATTACTAAGAAAGGAAGTATTCCTTAGTCCCCTATTTTTATATATGCATATTATACACGTTTAAAGTACATCATCATTTTTAAGATTAGTTTTTCTCATCAAATTCTTATCAAATCAGTATTTGGGTTTTTCAGGGATGCAGTGTGAGAAAAAAAGGCAAGAGTTTGTTTTGTTTGCACTTGTCATTTTCTTTTACCTTTTCAATTAAGGTTAGGAGGTGCATTTTTTAAATAAACTTTCTTAGGCCACAATGACTAGATTTTTCCCTTAAAAAGCAGACAAGGTTTACAATTTCTGAAGTTGCCATAGAGTCGAGCATTTATTCTGGTTCTTCTTTTGTGCTCGTGAAACTGAATGATAAGAAACTATTACTACCCGAAGGGATACAGAGCTAAAGTTGTAAGATCAGCCAGAGAGCGAGCTGGCCATTAATTATTCACATTGTATTTTAGAGGTCTTTGAAGTAAATATTAAAACGGGCATTAGTCAACTTAGGGGATAACACACTCTGAGTCAGCAGATAGTTCTCACTTGAATTTTTAAATTCTCTTTCAACCATTTCAGTGCTGAGGAGGAAGTCCCTCTCCAAGAGTTCTACTGGAGGCTAGATCCTGGTGTCATTAGGGAAATAAACATCTTTGTGCTTTAAGGAACATAAAATCTTAAAGTCAAGATTTGGTCACGCGTTGTGGGCAAGTAATTTCACATTATAAGAATAAAAAGTCAAATCGAGTCCTTACTAAGTTTGTCTATTTTATGATGGCTAATTTACAGCAAGGATGCAGAATTTAGCTAAAGTTGTCCTTGGGAACAGAGTGAGAAAGCACCTTTCCTGACAAGGATGTGCTGCCCACTGCTAAGTGTATAGCTGGATTATTGATCTGGTGTAACTTATAAAGCCAATTAATTTGTTCTTGTAAAGAAATGTTTTTAGCTCTGAGTTAAAATTGTTTGCATTTAAAAATGCAGGTGCCTCCCATAATGATTACTTAAACACCAAAGCCTAAAGTTTGTAGTGTCAAGTACGTCTTTATTTCTTAATAAATGTATATTTCACATTAGCTTGGGCCATATCCCCTGTGGGGAAAAATGTCCCTGACACCTATACCTTCTGTTCATTCTCGGTTTTTTTGTTTGTTTGTTTTTTTTTTTTATATGCCCTCTGCTTTTCAATCTGGAGTTGTAGACTTAGATTGAAATGAGAATGAATTACCAATTAGAATATTTACATTTAAAAGCAAATAAAAATATGCAAAAAGGGTCTCCTTTGATGGCCCTTTCTTTACTGCTATTTTATGTGCTGAACTCTGAATAGTAACTCAGCTTCCTTCCTACTCTCTGGGAATATAACGTCTCTCCATTCCCTGACCATGTCACTGACCAGAAAGACCCATTAAAAAAATTAATGGGGAATGAAGAATAGTTGAAGAAGGAGCATTTTGTTACATGATATGTAACAAATCTGAATTTGGACCGATGGAGCGTTTTTTCCTTTTGACTCCCCCAAGCCATACACCCCAATGTTTTATCATGAATAAGACCTGAACAGTGTGTGTTTAGTTGCTACTGCTTCTGTTGTCATTGCATTTTTTTTTTAAGAGTTCCACCTCTTTAGTCTCTTAATAAAAATGGTAAAAAGAGGAGGAAAGGAATGTGAGTGAGTCAGCCAGCCAAACTCGCAGAGCCGCGGCTGGCAAAGCCGCCTAAATTAGCATATGCTAGGCTGAGTATTTCCCAGTGTTGTTACATAATCCCTTTCTAATAGGAAATCAGTTCTCATACTTAACCCTTTCAGGAAGTTGGGACTTCTCCCCCTGTTATATTTTTATTTTGCTCCATTTATTTTCTCATGAATTGTGTAAATCTGGGTTGAAGGGCTTTATGTCGAGTTCCTTTTTTTTCCCTTCTTCAGTCTTTCTGTACACAAATGTTCCATTCTGTGTCCAACTTCAGGATTCAAGAATCAACTTTTCTATAGCTTTCACTGAGGGGCTCTAATTAGCATTTTAGTCTCCCTTTACTCACGTGCAGCTTTCTTTTGAAAATGTATTAGTTCTATGAGGTTCCCCTAAGGATTCATAATACTCTAGTTTGTTGCACGTACTGTGATATCCAGTGTGCCTTCATTATGCACGTGTCCTCATTTCAAAGCCTTTTCAGGGATCATGTGGGATAGAACAGGGGTCTGGCTGTAAGTTCACTGTCATGTATTAATGTGTAGGTGGTATTCAGAGAAGGATGTTTCTAAAGGCAATTATCTATCTATGACTCCAATATAGCAAGCAGTTACTCAGACTCTGCACTTAGTAGTTACCCTGCCAAGGCAGAATTAAATTCACCATTGTGGTACATAATACAGTATCTGTTATTTAGAAATAACAGATACTGCTCTGGGAATGAAATAAAATAATGAGTGAAAATGTGTACTCCTTACCCTGAATAGAGATTGTTCCTTTCACACTCCCAAACAAAAAGAAGAATCAGAAATTGTCCCTGCATCGATACTCTATTCCCCAACTAGCCCATTAACACATTTTGCTATGGTGAGATCTGGAAGTTTTCCTGGTTATTATATGAGGCTACAGATTTTTAAATAGTATTAATTGCCTGCAATCTTCATGAACTGCCAAGTGTCAGTGCATTGCAAAATTTTAGACATATTTTCAGGTTCTGATTTGGATGCAGTTTGAACTGTGAAAATATAGAGGAACGTTGAAGTCAACAGAGAAGAGAGAAAAAAAACCATCTTTTTTAAAAGCCTTCATATGTGGAGGGATTGCTATAAGAATCGGGTTGTTCAGTACGTGTTATTTATAAGTACATATTATCATTTATAAGGAGGATTATTTTCCTATATTTCATGAGCTTGAGAGGGCATTCAAATGTGTCCTTAGACTTACACCTATTACTCTGGCTTATGTCATAAGAAAATTTCGGTTTAATTTATAAATAAAACTTGTGTGGTTTTCTTTTTTTATAGCTACAGCAATAAAAAGCATTTTATAAAATTGATATAATAATTATTAAACCAATTTTTGTCTTATCATTTTACACAGTTACATAATTTTTCAAACTATGTTATTATTAGTGCTCCAATCATTCTGGCAGTGCTTGGAACCCTTAGATTTTTTGAGCAGAATCTGGTCTTTTAGTTTTAATAGACAAAATAATGCCTTCTGCCCTTTAGTGATTATTTTAAGCAGTTTGTAAGAGAACTAAACATTTTATTTCATCTGTTCTTTCCATGTATTTTTAGTCTAATCTTTCCATGTATTTTTAGTCTAGCATTTTTAAGGTTATGTATTTATCTGTCTGTCTCCAGTAGACTCTAGGCCCCCAGAGTACAAGATCTTAGTCTTCTTTTTATTTCAAGTGCCTAATCTGGTGTGTGTCTTTTTATAATGTTTTCATTCCACTGATCAATTTGTTTTCTTACAGTGCATCTAATCTTGACACAACTCTTTCATTGGACCCAGATAATATTTAAGTATTTATGTTGTAACTGCCAACATGCCAATACAGTATTCTAAAATAGAATAAATATTTGCAGTGACTTTTCATTTGTATGTGATATACAAGAAGATGACAAAAATGGATCCCAAGAAACACAAATCATCTAAATAATGATGCACTTCACAGAACGTGGATGCATTAACAGTCCGTTCAATGTTGCACTGTGAACATTCGCCTCCAAGCTTTGAATCTTGATTTCTTTGAATATCATAACCCCCTACCTTTTCTCTATTTTCTAAAGATTTTATCCCTACCTCCAAAAATATCCCTGGTGATGATTTTGGTTAAGCACGGAGCCACGTCACCTTATGTTTCTGCTGGATTATCCAGCATTTCGGATAAATGTATAAACAAAGAGGAAGCGGAGAGTGCAAGCTGACCTTGATCCGATCCGCCAGATTATGAGTAGAGACTGACCTGCTTTTGTTATTGCCAGGCTACCAAGGAGAGCTTCTCTGATTAGATCCTGAAGTAGCCATCCGGGTACATTCTTCTCAGTTAACTGGAAGGAATTCTATTTTATTTTTAAGGCCTGTAAAACATTCTAATTATCGGTCTTTTTTTTTTTTTTTTAATAATTGTTGCTTACTTATACGTCTGCATTTGAGGACACATGTTTGCACTGGTTGAATTTTATCTATTTCTTCTTTTGCATTTGAAAGCCAGAGGGAGGTCGGATGGGACTATTAACTGCTTTTTTGAGGAGAATTTAAATGGAGTTACTGGGAGCTGAAAACTACAGGAGGAAAGACTCTACAGTTTGTAGTGACTGTACTTTCCCCATAAAGTATTTTAAGTATGCTTTTCCTAAAATGTTCCAGTGAAATGTAGCTTTTCCTAAAAGTCATATAGTTTACCTTCACATTAAAAAGAAATTGATTTTAATTGGTTTTTTTTTTTGCAGTTTTTGGCTGGGGCTGGGTTTGAACCCATCACCTTCAGTATATGGGGCCGGTGGTGTCCTACTCCTGTGAGCCACAGGCACAGCCCTTAATTGATTTTTTTTTAAATCAATTTCCCTGATGTCTTTTGGATGTTTGACTGTTTTGACTTATTATTTGAAAAGGTACCATTAAGCAGGCTAACAAGATTTACCTTACGCAAGGTGCTGAAATCGCTCTATCATCCTCATGGAGAAACATACTTTCAATAAACACATATCCAATGTAGATTATATTAGCTCAATTTATTAAGGGTTATTGCTAGTTCATAGAGTTGATATTAAAAGCTATATTTTCTCATGGCTTCTATTAATACTTGGTCTTGTTGTATGTTACAACATATCTGTGAAGATTATACTGGATTTTTTTTTTGCTCCCTCCTGGTTACTTAGTCTTGGGAACTGAAAATGAATTCAGGGACCACAGACAAGCAGAAGTTTCTTTAAACTTTAACTCACTCCCTTCTGCCCATTGGCCTTCTGTTCCCACGGGGTGGTTTTCTCTGCCCAGTCCCTGGGGGAGGGTGAGGTCCTCCCTCTTATGTCCTGCCCAGAAACTTCTAGGGACCAGTGGATCCACAGGTCACACTGGCACTCTGTGGGGGATTTTCCAGGGTTGCTGACTATGTCCAATGCACTTCACGGAGCCCCTTCCTTCTTCCCCTGGCTCATTTTCCCTTATCTCTACCTAAAGCCTTCTGGCTCCTATCAATACTATAGCTGCAGGAGAATCACTTTCTTTTCTAACGTGGCTTCTGTTTAGCTCTGGGTGATTGACTTTCTAAAGACTAGGGCATAAACAGGAAGGTCATTTGGGAAGCAATTTTTATTAACTATTTCACAGTTTGGGTGAGAAAAATATTAACATATTATTGAATTTTATTATGTTAAGCATATTCCTATACATCTATAGTTGGGTATAATATTTTAATTTTTTGTGCATACCACATAATCTCTAACATACTGGAAAAGTAAAGAAAAGCTACACCTTCCTGTTTCTCAACAGTTTTAGTCATTATGATCCACTCAGAAGTTCAATTTTATTTATTTATTTATTTATTTTGCAGTTTTTGGCCAGGGCTGGGTCTGAACCCACCACCTCCGGCATACGGGGCCAGCGCCCTACCCCTTTGAGCCACAGGTGCTGCCCTACAGAAATTGAATTTTAATTTAATGGATGGACTCATTTGTTATCTAAAATGCTAAAAGATGTCAAACCAACATTCTTGTCCAGAGTCACCAAATTAAAAACAATACCTATGATATTCATCAAAAAAATGCTGTAGTATGAACATGGTCTTATAGAAAGTTGTGATGCCAATAAGCGTGAAAAAGAGGTGTGTGTTCAATAACATTTATAAGCATATTTTTAAAGATTAAGTAAAATTTATAAAGGATAATTTTATGTTCATTGTTTTTTTTTTTTCTAAATGAACGTAGATATTCTATGGGTTAGGTTAGACTAATTGTAGTATGAAACTTCAAATCTTTCCATGCCATTTTACTTCCATGCAGTAGCGAAGATGAAGGTATTACTAGAGAGATAAGCAGTCATTAGTTTCTCAGAGGACTGGTGGCTGTCTCTAAATTCATCTTTACTTAGTCTTGCTTTAAACAATTTTATTGACTGTACAAGTATGAACTATCAACAAAGCAGAACATAATATCCTGGAAGATACGACCTCATCAGAGTACATATTGTAATAAAAGAAATATATTTGCTGAGTATGGACAGACTGGGGAGGCTAATATTTTTATCATTTAATGATGGTCTTTTTTTGTTGTTGTCGTTCCCGAGACAGAATCTCACTCAGTTGCTCTGGGGTTGAGTGCCATAGCATTATAGCTCACAGCAGCTTCAAAGGCTTGGGCTCAAGTCCCAAGTAGCTGGGACTACAGGCTCCTGCCACAAGGCTGGGCTATTTTTTTTTTTTTAGAGAAGGGAGGGGGTCTCCCTCTTGCTCACGTTGATCTTGAACTCTTGAGCTCAAGAAATCCAGGGCCTTGGTCTCCCAGAGTGCTAGGATTACAGGCATGAGCCACCATGCCTGACCTGATGGTCTTATTATAAGGTAAAAGTAAAGCAAATCAGGCATTAGGATTTTCCTCCTAAGATCTTCCACCACTTAGTTGTACCATGAGGAAGCACAAGAATGGGTTGATGAAGGAGGAATAAGGAAATAAGAGATACTTCTAATCCTTGGGTAGAACATAAATAAAGACACAGTCTGACTGCAGCCAGAGTGGACGTGGTAGTCAAGTTGGCATGGTGGGCGTGATTTTGTCCTTGAAGTTCTTGATTCTGTAGTAGTGGGTGGCACTATCCCTGGGCTAATGCAGGCTTTGATTTTGAAATGCCCTGCAGCAGCAAGATGTAATGGTGGCAACCAAGAGGCCCTGTCTTGGAGGCCTTCAACAGCTTCCTTTTCCTGCAACTTAGTTTCTTCCCCTGCAGACTGAGGGTTGGAACCACATGCATTCCTTGGTGATGTGTTGTAGAGGGAACTTATGGATGACTGCAAACTGTTGAAATGGCATTTTTTTCTTTCCATCTAAACATATTTTCTAACACAGTCAGTATAACATTAACTTAAGGTCTTAAAATAACATTTACTAAAATTTAATTTTTACATCCATCCCATGCATTATTCAGTGCTTAAAGTTTTTACATATGTAAACAGATTTTTATTCTGATATATGTTTCTATATAAATTTAGGAGCTATTCTTTTTGAATCAATGAATTTTACAGATTAATTTTGTAGTCCTCAGCTTGAGTTTGGGCCATACGTACGTTTCTTAGGAAATTCTATTTCTTAGATCAACTCTGAAAATTGGGAAATTGTGGCTCCGTTAGTCATTTTTATTATTAGGAACTGACTGAATTAGGTTTTTCAATTTTCAGCTCAAATTGATTTTTCTGTACATTTGATGTGTGCGTAAAAAATTTCTATGATAAGAACTCAGCGGCAGCTCAAACTTTGGACTTTACCTTATAAATGCAAATAATGTAACCTAATTGTACATACCCTCATGTTACCCTACAATTAAAAAGGAACTTGACGATTAGTTTATTCTCCACAGCCTTTGACTTTCTTAAGCATAACTTAGTAACTCATTGATTCATGTTTTAACAAATACCTACCTATTTGAACCCCATGTTGTAAATGCTGGAGATACAAGTGAACAAAATGGAAATGGCTTTTGCCCCTGTGGAGTTTACAAACTATTGGTGGCCACATAATATATAAATCAAATTACATAGATCTTCGTTCTTTTTTCTGAATTAAAAATAAAAATTCTACTTTTGTAGTCATATATTTTCAGCAGCAACACAATAAGAATAAGGATATATCAAGGAGGATGTGAAATCACTGATTTAATATCAATGCCATAAACCTCACTGGGCTTTTAACATTTTTTTATTTAAGCTTAGATTAAAAAGCTCTCATTTCCTCCAGCCCTTTATCCTGAGAACATTCTCAGTATGATGCCGGTTTCTTTCTTTCTTTCTTTCTTTTTTTTTTATTAAAACAACTTGAAAGAAGCTGACAAGTGAACAAGAAATATTCAAGCATGCTGTATTCTAACTGATTTGTTTGAGAGGATGATTCATTTAATTTCATAAAGGCTCAGTGGGCCAGAACAGTAGATGACCAGGTCAGGAGAGGGAATGTAGGGAGAAGAGGTCTGTGAGAAGGATCTATGTAACAAGCAACAATATTTAGTTTTTTAGAGCTAGAGTTCTGCTTGAGCAATTCCGATGTTACCAGCGACAGTCATTTAAAGAGCTGCCGATGCCTCAGGGAAAACATTTTTAAAGTGTCCTATCTAGAAACAATGCTCCTTGTACTGTGTCGTATATATTACAAGTCCGTCCCTTGCTTATATTACACTATATTGTGCCTGATTAAAACCTGTTCTATAGCTTTTTGAGAATGCCGATTAAATGTTGTTTCTGAAGCCTTTCTTCCTTCTCAATATGCTCTGTATTTCTGGATTGAAATATTAACCACCCGATAAGCAAAGCTGGAGAATAGATGGGGAACCCCATTTAAGAACTTTAAAAATAAAATACATTTTATATACAGTTCTTTCAAACAGTCAAGAAGGTACTTAAACAGCCTAAAAATATTCTTGGCCTCATTCCTGTAGTATTTAACTTTGATGGCTCCACAGTGGAAATGCTGAGGTATTTCTAAGAGAATATATGGTATTTTTGAATGTTCTTATTTACTGGCTCGTGCTATCTCTGGAATATGTGATATACAGGATATTGTAGAAAATATGATTCTGTGTACATTTTCTTTGATGCACACTTTGAAGATCATATTGGTGGTGTTCTCGCACATACCATTATATGTTTAGAGATTTGTGTATTTGGATATATGCAACAGTACAAGGCAGTTTAAAAAATTTCAGCTTACACATTGCTTTGATTTCTAATTTCTTTTTATTTTATAAGAAACTTTAAAATTAAAGCAAGTCAAGTAAATGCTGTGTTGCAGGTAATGATTTGCTGGAGTGTGGTTTTATATTCAATGATTTATTTTGAACGTGTATTCAGTTTTCCAGTGTCAGAGATGCATACGTATTTGGAAGCTTTCACAGAGGGAACTAGGTGGTGCTGTTTTGTCATCTTTGTGTCTTAATGGTTTCTTTGGTCCTGCTCTGTTCATTAAACACTTTCATACAATAACCACACTAAGTCAGGTGCAGCTTAGGCCTCCAAGTGACATGATTTTTTAATAACCTACTAAGTTTATATTGGTCTTGTAGTTTTATTTCCAGCACTGTTTTTTTTTTTTTTTTTGTACAGCAGATAAAACTTCTTTCCTAAGCAGCAAAATACATCACAATTTACTACTTAGCTCATTTCTTTAAGGCTTAACATCTTTAAATTTTTATGTCACCATGTCTTTTTAAAACTTTGGCTTTTTACTTGCCAAAGCGTTTATTATTATTTGAGTCAGAATTTAAAATAGTAACATTTTGTACGTTTTAAGAGTTGATTTAATTTAAAGTGCCACAAATAACCAAGCTCAGGAAGACATATTTGTAATGATTATCTGCAGTGTCACAAATTGTATTAAATCATTAAATAAAAGGAAACAGAAATCTATCCGTTGGAAGAAAATTCTATTTGTTTAATTCACCTCTCTGTTAAGGAAAACTGGTCTCAATCAGGGAGTCTGTTATTCTTTTCAAATTTCTGGACTTGATTAAGATAATTGTGCCTTTCTATAATATTTGGGATAGTGTGAAATAAAACACTTATTTAAACCTAAATAAATAAAGGACAACGTCACTCCACTCTCCCTCTATGTTTAGTACGCTGGTATCTCTGAGGTATGTTTTCTTAGTATGCGGTCTAGATTCTATCAGATACCTTAACATTTTGGAAATGCAGCTAAGAGAAAATTTATAAAGAAATGTGATTTATTCTATCCATTATTCTTTCTTCTGTATACTATTTTGATCTATATTTCTTAATGATGTTGCAGTACCATTTGTGAAGAGTGTATCATATAATTCATTCTCTAATGAAAACTTTGTTACAAAATGATAATAAACTACTCAAGAGTTCTGCCCAGATGCCTCCTTATAGAATGGCAGGTCTCCATAATATCAGTTCAAATGGGGAAAAATAACTCATAGCCTTTATTTCTGATATAATAAAACCATCTTGCTGCTATTTAGATCATAAAACATTTAAGTTTTACCTTAATAGAGAACTGAGTGTTCTATAGAAAACTCTTTGTGTTTTCTGTTATCTTCCAAGTCTTTTATCTGTAGGAGACAGAATCAATACGAATTTCAAAATGGTTCCACAGGATATCATCTTACAATGTCGAGAGATAATCTCAGAGATGAACATCTTCCAGACTAATAAACGTAAGTGAGAGCATTGCTAGACTTCTGTGCTCATGTCTGGCCTCCCCAAATAAAATAAAATCATGAGTTTAAAATGGGAGAACTGATGAAGGGAACTAGGATTTTTTTTTTTTATTTACAAGAAATGCCTTCGTTTCTATCAAATGAAAATTTTCCTAAGAAGGATTAGGTAACTCCTGGTTGTATGCTGTCATAGCCTTTACAGTGTAAAGAAACCTACTGGGAAATAGATTTAAAAAATTAAGATTATATAAACAGTATTATGTTTGGGATAATAGTATGTGTATTAAAATACTTTCTAGCTTTTAAATACTATAGTCATGAGAGTAAAGCTTGTGTTGAACGAAGAAATTACAAAAGGCATTCATAGATTTACCATGTCTGCATGCTCAAAAGTATGTGCTCACAAAAAATATTTGCTTTCCCTTTGAAAGCTGACATTTTGTCAGGAATGCTAACAAGAGATTATTCAACTTTGATATATTAGATATTAGATTTACCTGATGCGGTAAGACTCATTAGGACCAGTGATTTTCTGATGGACTATTTTTAAAATACACCATATTTTAAATAAAGCATGATATATAGTGGATAAAAATCTAAATCATAAGTGAATATATCTTAGAATTATTTCTCCTTCAAGAACATTAAATGTCTATTGGCTATTTTAGTTAATTTCTTAAGTATCAAAAATTTTAAAAAAGCCCTTATATTTGGTGATAATCCAATGATTACTTGTAGTTGCAAAATTAGACTGAAAGACAAAAACACTTACCTGGAAATATGTTTCTGCTTGGAATGAGGCTCTTGAGTTTATATCACTATGTTCTCTGCATTTTTTAGTATCTTATGTTCATTTTTTCTCGGAGAGCTTTCATTAGAATAAGAAGAGGCTCTTTTTACAATTATTTTTGTTGACAATGAATCTCAGGCAATATAGAAAAGCCATTAGCTATTAGTAATCAATGGCAGCAACATCATTCTAGCATGCCATCTTATCTTGGAAACTTGGGAAACTTTTCCCTTTGGAAACTTCTATAGAGGTTTCCTTTCATCTTGCCACGTTTTATCAATGATCAAAGATTTATAGCTCATGGATCTAAAGGTGGTTTTACTTTAAAAGGTAGACTAAACAAAAAATAAACCCCAAAAGCAATAATAAGTAAGAGATTTCTGGATTTCTTTTGAGATCAAAGTCAGACGGCAAAATAGGTGAAAATTCCAGAAAAAAGACTGATGGTAATTAAGAGAACAAAAGCAATAGTGTGATGAAAAAGATGGATTTAGATCTTTTGTACTTTTAAGTTTATCTTTCTTTATTACATGGATAGAATTTCCAAAGAAGAACTGATGTGGAATTGTAGCTGATATCAGCAAATCAAGGCTTGAAGGTCCCAACAGATACTGACATCATCCCACATGGTGAAAGAGATTTGAATAGAATTAACTGAGAAGTTAGTATTGTATTTGGTGTAGCACGTCCAGAGCCTAATTGTTATGGAAGAGCACTGATAATGAAGAAGCTTAATATCATTAATAGGTTTAAATAATAGTAGCCACATAGGACCAAAAATAAAATAGTAATCTTTGGGGAAAATATATTTCCTTAAACTTAATATACTCTCATGTACAACTTATATCAAACTAAGAGTTTTCAAACTATGTCTTCCCTAGTTGGCCTTGATTATGTCAAGATTTAATTTATCTTAAAATTAGTACTCTGGTCTCTCTCTGTTGGCATTAATATGCATGGAAGTAATGGAATGCAATCATTAGGACATGCAGGTGTTTTATAGGTCAATCTCAGGAGAAACTCTATGGCTATACAGATTACAGATTTTCAAGTTTTCAAAAAAAGCTTATTGTTGGCTCGATATATTCAGATATGGAACTGGGAAAAGCATCCCAAAGAACAATCCTTAAAAGCAGCAATGGTTTCATTGTTGATTTGTTTTTGATAGCTATTGACTTCACCAGACAACCAAACATACAAAAGCAGTTTCTATATTAACTTCCTAATGTGTCAATCAGCAGCTGTTTCAAAGGGACTGTTGCTTACTTGAAACTAAAATGTTAAATAGGAGAGAACTTAACGCTTAGGGAAGCCACCTTCCTTATCCGGAAGACTTCTGAAATAAAGGCACTTGGGAAACAATTTGTCTTCTTATTTCATATCAATAAACAAAACATATAGTGTAAATTAGATATGCGTGGACAAGCATTTAGAAATGGAAAAAGGTACATTTGCTAATCTAAGCAGTAAGACATTAATCTAAATGTGCTAATAAACTTACATTGTCCCCCACGACATTATCAAAGACATCAATGTCACTGTCATGAATTATATTTTATCTTGTTAATGTTTGCCTATTTTCTGCCTTTTTCCTACTGGCTGGTAAGCTTCGTGAGTTCAGGGATACCTTTTACTGTTTTCATCTTCTACTTTTAGAATATTGTGTGGCATACATTTGTTTAAGTAGCATTTGTTGTCTGAATGAATATAATGACTTTATTTTTAAATAGAAGATTCCTTACCCTTTGATCAACTTCCTACAGAGCACAGAAATCAAATTAACACTTGTATTTGAAATACACTTTACATTAGTAATAACTCAGTAGAGTTGTCTTTTCTTAGACATATCAGAACCTGTTTTGATTGTATCTCATTGGTTATTTGAGAACATTTGGAACTATATTTATATGTTTATGGCATAAGACTTAAAGCCTAATGCTAGTGTTGCTCATTTAAAACAATAAAAGGGAAAACAGAGCAGAGGAATTTACTTGCTGGATGCCATAGAACCCTCTTTGAAGTATTCAATGTATTTCCTATGTTAGTTTGTCATTGCTAGGAGTTAGGGAGGTGGATGTGTGTGTGCGTGTGTATATGTATGTTCTTAATATCGGAAATTTGTCTAAAGTTATGAAATTATAACTGAGTTATAGGAAAACAATAAAACTAAAGATCATAATAGGCCATTGGGGAAAATTTCCATAAGAAATATGTTTTAGGAAAATCAGATATACTTTGAGAATAAACTCGGCTGCACTTTAGAGTTACACATGATCTCATTTCAACCCTATTTAAATGTTATTTCAGTGGCAATGTAGTGTAAATGCAAAGTACAAGGGTATTAAGAATTAAAGCTCCGATTATGCCTGTGCCACTGGCTTTCTCCATTGCCCAGGGAAACAGCTCATCTCTCTAGAAGTCAGTTACTCAGAGGGTGTTAGGCTTGGATCATTTCCAAGGTCACTTTTCAACTTAAAGATTGACTCCAATTCAGCAGATGAAATTAAATAAATGGATATGCTTCACAAAGGTTGGATAGATTATATCTTTTTCATTAAATGAAAAACTTTCAAGCAAATTGTCATAAAGTGAAGAAATATATTATTAGTAGTGTTTATAAAATTCCATGATGTACAATTGTCTACTGTGTTTCAAAATTTTATGACATTTATTCATGTAAACATTGGTCTATTGGCATACTTGTAGATCTCTAAGTATATAAATCAATAAATTTTGTTGTTAAATAATTCCATTTGTTCGAAAAATGCGTGTGCCTGTGTATATACTTTATTTTATTTCCGACTTTTCACCCTATCCTCCATAAAGAGAGCCAGAAATAACTAAAAAGAGATATCTTTGAAGAAATTTTCGTTTTGTAAAACACTTTTAAGAAAAATCTTAAATTATTTGAGATTTCAAGTTGGGGAGGAATGGAGAATTCCAGGAAGACTGGAATGAATGAAGATCATTTTCCACTGAGCGCCATAAACAACTATTTTTATGTTCATTAAGGTTCAAAACAAAGATAATTGTTCTTAAACTACTCCAAGTGTACTCTCGATTTTTATTAAGAAATAATTTTCAGACAAGACTCCTTGACTTTAAATAGGAGGCAGTGAAATGCTTTGTTAGTGTCTAACAGGATGGATTAATGTTTTCATCTTTGTTGGAGTATTTCAAAGCGTGCCATCTTCAGGTTAAAGTCAGAGAACTGAAGGGCCTCAGATCAGGGGATAGGTCCTCATGAAACCACTTTGCACAATTTGCAATTAATCCACAATTTCACTTTTGTCAAATAGAATTTGTTGTTAAGAAAGTCAAATGCTTATTTTTTTCCTTTGTAAGTATGTCGTGAAATAAAGGCTATTGATTGATTTAGAGTAGATTTCATAAGAATCCTAATCATACTCATACAAAGAGTTAAATTCCCTGCATTCTGGGAGCAAATGCAAAGCCAGGGCAGAGTGTTTATAGGCGATCTGGAAGGTCAGTCCTCAGACTAATTCACCAGCAGCCCCAGATGCCTGGCTAAGCTGCCAACACAGTTGCTTTGGAGTCTGCCAGAAAGTCAGCTGCAGCTGCGGGGAACAGACTTTTTTTTTTCTTCCACCCATTGCTAAGCCTGTGGATTTTACAATTGCCATGGAAAGAACAGAATTAGAAAATGTAATTCCGGGTGATGATCACCTCACTTACCCTATTAATGGGTTTCAAAGTAATTTATTATGAACAGCAAAATATAAACAGGAGGTTTTGCACATGTGCATGTTCTCAAATAATCCATTTAGTCACATTTTTGAAAACCAATTTGGTGAGATTGCCTTCCAGTTTCAGATTATATCTTCTTCATTTTTTGAATTCCTGATAAAATAACAACAACAATAATAATAGCTACCTTTTTAGGTTGTACCTCTATCTGCTGTTGGAGAAACAAATCTGCAGGTTACTGGTAGAGGGGGGCTAGTGTGGTGTGGTTTTAAGATCACACCCTGACCTCTGATCTTCCTTTGCTGTATAATTTTGAACAAGAGATTTTGCTTTTCTAAGTTTAAGGTATTTCACCTGATAATTGTGATAAAAAGCTCAAAGTATACGGGGAGAGTGAACTAATTAATATAGTAAAAATCCTGCTATCAAGTCTAGAAAATATAAGCCTCCAATAAAAATATAGATAAAGTGAAAGAATGAATAACGTAAAATTCAAAATTTGTATTAGGTCCTCAAATTTCTGAATGCACATGGCCCAGTGGTACCTTTGAAAAGTTTCCAACGAGGCACCAATGCATGTGTATTTGTGTATTAAAAACCTAGACTTCTCCACTATGGAATTTGTCCATATAACGAAATCTCATTGGCAACCCTGAAATTTATTAAATAAAAATTCGGAAAATCATAAACTTCTTTTTTTTTATAGTCATTTTTTTTGTTTTGTTTTGAGACAGAGTCCTACTCTGTTGCCTGGGCTAGAGTGTCATGGTCTCAGTCTAGCTCACAGCATCCTCACACTTGGGGTTCAAACAGTCCTCCTGCCTCAGCTTCCCCCATAAATGGAACTACAGGCACAGGGGTGTACAGTAAGGTCTCACTTTTCTGAGGCTAGTCTGCAACTCCCAAGCTCAGGGATCCTCCTGCCTTAGACTTTCAGGATTATAGGAATGAGCCATGATGCCTGGCTGTAAGAAAAAAAACCTACTCAGTAGTATGTGTAGTGTTGTTTCAATAGGTAATCACATGAGAAAGACTGGAGAATCCTCATAATAGCAGTAGGAAAATGTAAAAGGATTAAGATTATATTCTGGGCTGGAGTGCCACAGAAGAGACACTGAAGGAAGGAAAGAAAGGGATCTTAATGTGGTATATTACTGCCTATACGTTTATAAACAAGGATTGGAAGAAAAGGGACCATCAAGCTATCCTACTCCATTATTTGCATTTTAGACACCCCTTTGCTGTGGTACCTTAAAGAGCACTTCCTAATTTAAACGCAGACATCTTCCACCTGCGCCTTGTTTTTCTCGTTCTCTCTTTTTTCCTTTCTCGTTCTCTCCTTCCCATCATTCCTCCCTCCCTTCTTTTCTTCCCTTCTTTCCTCTTTAAGCACAAATTAGAATATAGTGCAGAGTCTTTTACTTGGTTGAGAAGCTTTAAATATATTCCTGGAAAAAGTTGTCTTTCTATAGATTGGGTCTCAGAAACGAAATGAAATTAAATATCAACAACATAGCCAAGAAATGTACTATTTGAAGGAGAACTGCTGCCAAGGTCTATGAGGTGATCATATTCTCTTGCTTTTCTGGTTTCAGGAACAATTACATTTCAGTGACAGACACTTATTTTAGGCCACAAACAAAACCCAGTGCACACTGTATTTGCTTTCCTGTTTTAAGTGAGGTTCATAGAAAATCCACAACTTTTAAATGGTGGTGTTTTTAAATAATCTAAGTGAGCTTTAAAATGGCCAGGCTGGTATTTCATAGCTGACAAGATACGCAAAGATTTTGGATACCAAAATTTGTTATGTCTTCTCTCTGGTGATTTTTGAAGAGTATGGATTTGTTTGTCATTCTGAGAAACTAACTCATTTTAGGATTCATCATTTTCAAGGTCATAGAATATTCACGGTGGCCTGCTTTTTTTTTTTTAATAAATGAAATATTCATTTGTTCTTCTAGATGTGGATCTATAAAATGGACTCTCATTTTTAGTATTTTAAAATCAGTATGTCTATACATTTTTAAAGTGTTTTAAACATTTTTTTGTAACTATGAAGATAGTCTGTATCAACATGAACCGCATATCTGGATATAAATCTAAAAATCCAAGATAAGTATTCCTACCTAGCACATAAATTAATAGCATATTTAGGTTTTTATTAATATTGTAGTATATACAAACCCACTATTCTTAAATGAGCGAATACTTTGGAAAAAACAAATAAACGTGTTTACACAAAGGGAAGAATTAGTGTTTGGTGTTTTGTTACATTTTTTATTATGTGAGTACTCTACATATATATAATATGTAATATCTGTTCTTTCAAATTATTCTTCAAACTTTGAGCTAGGATTTAAAAAAAAATACTAATTGGGAAATGTGAAACTAGCTTCTCAGCAGACAATACAAAATTACTTTGCTAAAAATAAAACAGATTAATTATTTAACATGAAAAGAGTATTGAACACTGAAACATGAAATGGGGATGTATTTTACTGAAATTCAGGTTAATAACTAAAAAGGATCCACTTTTTTTTTAGAATGTTATAATCTTAGTGAAATAGGCTCTTGGTGTTACCCTTTTTGAAATGGGATTGTTACATCTCCATGTATCTTATTTGAATAGTAAAGCCTTGATTTTTTATTTTGCAATGTATCGTTTGTGTGCTGTAACCGAAAGACGACTGAAAGCAGACAATAAGTTGTGTCTCATCCATTCCGATTTTTCACCAAGTACTTTAGAGAACGTCTCTTCTTCTAATGCGTAAGTGTTATGCTAGGAATAAATCCCAATAAAAGAAGTTTGTTTCTTCTCCCGCAGATTTCCTATGTGCATCTTTTATTTTGAATTGAAAATACATATTTCATTACCCTGTGTATTAGGGTGGAATTTTACTCTTCTGTCTGAAATTCTAAAGAAGTCAATTTTTAATAACACAAACTTTATGAGAAATCCAATGAGTATCTTTTAAGAGAGTGCTGATGATATAATACCTGCACATCGCCAGGGAAGCTTGCTTCGGCGCAAAGTCCTCGGAGGTGTCAGAAATCATTGTCTCCCTCCCCTTTCTTTCTGCCCGGAGCCAAGCAGGGAATTAGGAAGCGAAGAGAAGTACCGGACACACAATGCCTTTCCATGGGTATTATTGATGACTAGACACCTGCGAGGATGTAAAGGCATTTAATCCATATTATTTTCCCTTTAACTTGTCAACTCAGACATGGCCGGCAAGAAGAGTTTTCTGTCAAACATTCGCTTTGGCTTTGCATTACAATTTTTATTTTTCATTCTTGCAAGTTCAACATAAATGTTTTTAACCGTATGGAGATGAACTAGAAAACATACACTCTCTGAATATCAAAACATTCAGAGATTGAGATGTACATATGTGCAAATTGTCAACTTCAAAACATTATTTTTATAGATAAAAATGCCTCGCGTATTAAGCTACTTTTGGACCTTCCATCATTACAAACGCTTGAATCATTGTGTTAATCATTACTTGCTACTGCTACAACACTAAGAATTTATTTTGTTTGTATTTGTTTTGAGGGACTTTTTAAAGGGAATTAAGAAGTGACTTTTTCCAGAGGATGGACTGAATCATACTTTCAAGGGGTGGAGACAATAATTTCCTTCATTGCAGAAATCTTTGTCTCCTGGGCCTAGGTCAGACTCTCTTATACATGGTAGGCGCCCAACACTATAAGCTGAGGAATCAGTTCAGGTGGGCGTATTAAGACAACCACATTTTTCACCTATTTTTCTACTTACAATAGGACTATAAATGCTGTATTAGTGACCCTTTGACATTATAGCAATATAACATAGCCAGCATCTTGGAGAAATGATTTGAAACACATACAAGCTTTAAAGGAGACTGGAAAGTTCTTTTTATTACATCACTTTTGATGGAAACCTTTCTGTAATATATTATGCCTCCTTTTGTGAAAAATCCTAAAAAAAATGTAAGCTTTTCACAGTATCTCGGCAAACATATCATCTGGTATCTGCTACACTGGACAGCAGAGTTATGCAAATCTTTTTGAACTTTTCTGCCCTTCACCTAATTGTGCGTTATGCTTGCCATTTACACTCGCTTAAATGATTTCTTTTTACAACTGGATATTAAGAACGCAGGTTAAAAGGGAAACATGTTAAAAATTCACTTGAAAATATATAGGGAGAAAGAGACTTATTGAACAAGGCATGAATGAGAGCCAGACGGCTGGTACTGATTACCCCAACACATCCAGACACCTAGGTCTGAGCTGTCTCCCATGCTACAGATGCTTATTTTGAATCACCTTCTGCATATCGTTACTAAAAAATAAGTAACCACACGAAAAGATAACATGTCTGAAGACTGAACTTACTATCTTTTCCATCAGTTGCCCCTCTCCTGGTCTTCTGCATCTTTGCAGTTCCCTGGCTCAGTTACAGCCATTAGGCACCCAAGTGTGAAAGCTAAACACAAAAACAAAACAAAACAAAAAGATACTGAATGCTGTCCTTCACTCCTCCATCTCTCTCACCTTCCACCTCAACTTAATCCACAATCCCTGCACGGCCCTTTCTTTTCACTTCCATTGCGACAACCTTGTTTGGATCCTTGCAGTTTTTTCCTGCATCTCCATTACATCTTCTCCATCCACAGTCTGGCCCCTGCCTCCACCCATCTCCAGTTTTATATTCATATATATTTTTTTAAAAGTTAGGTTACTTTTCTGTTTTATGAAAAGCTCTCTACAAGATCACTCTTTTCAACACTAATGAAAGCGCAAACTTTTTAGTTTGACATAAAAGACACTCCCATTCTACCCCTAAATGCTAGCCACTTAACACCCCCCCACCCCCCCACCCCCCCACCCCCGCTCTCTGAGAGCCTCATCTCCTTTATCCTTGCAGCACGTCTAAAAGCTCACACATCTTAATAGGACTTTATGGGTTTATACTTGCCAAACATTAATGCATATAAGAGGGTACTAATGATTTTAGGTATAATGAGAAATAATCTTGGAAATGAGCCATATTTGGTAGGCAAAGCTAGATTAGATGAGTGTTTGTAATGCTGAACTTTAATAGGTAATAAGATTGTGATTCCACTTCATAGACACCAGAAGAAGAAAACCAAATGCAACCAAAGAAAACTGATCTTTTTTTTTTTTTTCCATTTGTGGATTTATGCCTTGGGTTCAAGATTACTCTTCTAAATATGATTAATTTTTATTTAATTATACAACTCTGGTACTTAAACCCCAAGTTGTGAATTTTTGTAGGTCTATGGATATGGTTCTAATATTGTAGTAGATTGACGATAATATTGTTTTATAACCTTCTAACTCTAAGGCAATTATAATTCAGTATTTGAAGTTAACAAACAGGCCTAGGCACTTTGGTCAGCAGAGATTTGAATTCTTAATCACATTTATGAATTATGAATCAAAATCAAGCTAATTAAAACAAGTAATAGTACAAAGTGTTAACAAATGTAACTCTTGGGTATATTCAGGCATTTTAATATTTAGGTAATACCGTAAAGACTTTTTAAAATATAACTTTTCTTAAGATGACAGAGACAATATAAAGAGTTTTAGTTGGTACTTTATCACAGAAATTTGAATCACTCTAGATTTTTAATCATGGCTCATTAATAATAATTGAAAGGCGAGGAAAAAATTCACGTTCATCGATTTGCTTCTTTGATACTAAATGATCACACACACCCCATTTACATTATTTTGATATATTCTTCATTCTTCCAGATGTATAGGAAATGAGGCATAATGTCACTAAAAGCAAACTATTTTGTAATATTTTCTCCTCTTTTATAAAAGCAGTTATTTTAGTAGCATTGCTGACCCGATAATTGCTAGTGGGTCCAAATTGGATGTACTTCAGTTAATGCATCAGTAAGTGAAGTACCTTCCATGCAATTAAAAGATTCTAATCTAACCAAAGAAGAGATCTTGTTCATATTGACCACTTTAAATTCAGACTATGATTTCATATTTTTGAAATGGCCCACGGCTTAGCTGACCCCATTAGCAGGATGCAACTCTCCTTTGGCACGGCTGGTTGTGACTGAGTAAGCATTTCTGAAAGCCTCTGAATGAACTTCAGCAGAGGACTGCCTTGCCTGATTTCCAAAAGGCAACACCGAGTAAAAAGCCATCAAGGTGTTTAACATGGAGATTGAAGAAGATTCTGGATTGAAGTGAGGGGTCATTATGTAGCATCAATAGTTATTACCTTTGAAGTGAACCATCTTGTTATTAACCATTTATTGATAACTTTTTCCTGTAAGACATTTACTTAAATTTTATTAGACATTTCTGACCTGAATTATTATGGAGTAATTAGAATGTTTAAGTTTTCCTCTTGTCCTTAATTTGATGGTTGATACTTCTGTACACTTGACTATAGAACTTAATTTGTGGGGATGGGGTCTTCTTACATGTAGGGCAGTTGTCCCACTCCATCTCCCACTACTATTATGGGAAACGCAGTTCTCAAATGAATGTATAAATAAGAGTAGGCATGGCGTGCCGAGGGATACACTGAAGGGTAGAAGGTTGCATTTGATTTTCTGCTTGGAACAGAGCTTGCATTTCTAAATTAGAGTACAGACAGTAGGAGAAAAATGAAAAACTTTCTATCCTTTTTAAGAAGGCTATGGTTGGGTCACTAACTGCATTTGTATTCCAGTTCAATTTGATTTGTAGAGGGTATAGCGATCTTCCCAGATTTTGGCAAAGGGACTGTGTATGTGGCTGGGCTGACTCCCCAGATGCCCTCTTTTCGAAGGTGTCTTCTGTTAGTATTTTACTACGAAGACAGGAGCGACTACACAAGGAATTCTGCCAGCCAGATGCCATTTTAAAGTGCTAGTCTCTGCTTTTTTTGTGCAATGCAACACAAATTGCTGAGTATAAAGGATTTTCTTTACTAGCTATGAAGGAGAATTAAAGTGCAGCTCCCATTCTCTTCCAAGAAATATTCTCTGACTCCCTGAATTCCTCTTCTACAGGACTCTGAGCATACTTCACCATGCTCTTTATGAGTGATACTAATGTCTTGCTCGCCAGATGATAGACTAAAAAGTTTCAATTTCTCCCCTCTCCTACTGGCCAGATGATAGACTAAAAAGTTTCAATTTCTCCCCTCTCCTACTGCTCCGTAGTCTAGTGGTGTGAGCTGAATTACAAGCGGCTAATCTGGGGGATTTGTGTAGATTATGAAAGCACAGTAGCTTGAGCTGTGATTATTAATGTGTGTTTATTAAAACTTACGATGCACATACAATTTCCCAAGCTGTCAGCAATGCATATTTGTTCATGCTTAACCCAGCTGTCTCTATGACTCCCCATCAGTGCCTTCCCGTCTACTAATGTGCCACAACTGTTCTGTGATGCATGTTTTCTTAATTGGTGGAACTGATAAGGATAAATGAGCCCAGTTCCCCCCCTGCAGGGGGATGTGTGCTGCCACACACCGCTGAACACAGTCCTTGTCTAGGGGTAGGAGGATGACCCTTGAGTCTTACGTCATTCAGAGCTGTGGCCACAGGCATGGGGGCAGGAAGATGAGAATTCCTGATCTACATTAGTGACCTTCCCTTACTCCCATCTACTTTTTGACCTTCATCCAACCAGAGACAGACTGGATGCTGCTTTTGCATGTTCTCTGCCTGCTTGTTTTGGTGTCTGGAAAACACATGCAGAGTATTTCGTTATCCTAAGGGACATTTTTGTTAGATACCAGATCTTAGAATTCTTTTGATTTGGCACCAGCCTCCATGGGGCACACTTTGCCTTTTCCTTTACAGCATCTTTGGTGACACTGGCCCTAGTCCAAGTTCTAGGAAATGCGCACCTGTGTTATTTTTGTAACTTCCTAGTCACAGAATGCTTCTCTTGCTATAATCTCCTTGGGGACTAGGGGTTTTAGCTGCTTTATTTATTCATTACTCCGTCCATGACCTCTAGCACTGTTCTCATAGTACACTTTCACTAACTACCTGTGGTCATCAACAAATTAAACTCAATGAATTTAGCTCTTCTTTTCCTTTGATTGCATTCTTAGGCTAATAGAATACCATTTTACAGCTTGTCGTAGGCTCCTTTGCTTGGCAGCCTGCATTGGCTATCTAGTTTTCTTTAGCTTTTGTCTTATTTATTTATCCTTCACTTTCAAACTCATGTTTAATTGAGTTAATTTGATCAATTTGATCATCTGATTCTTCTTATTTAGCCTTTTAGTGCTTTAAATGTTGTGTTTGTCCTATCCTCAACTTAGCAACCCTTTCCCATATTTCTTTAAATTCTACACTGAAATCTTATATTACTTATTCATTGTTATCTTACCTAAATGAAAGATACAATTAATTCATCTCTGTTTCCTGCCCTTAGTCATCCTCTGCCTAAACGGTGGTATGACTTCAATTTTTATTAAAAAAAAATCATTAATTTAGAAAATGTTTTTTCAAAATTCTGCAGTATTCTACATATAATTCTAAATTTTGGAGGAGATAGGTAGGAGCAAGAGACAAAGTAAAGACCAAATAGTTTTCTGGTTAAAGTTCCATTCATAACTGATGTAGAATATCTATTCTGCCTTTGCTATCTATGTAAGTTTGGAGGCCAGGGACCAATCAAAATTCAGTTCAGACGAAGTGAATTGCACCATGTCTGAAGCGTCTCATTTCATGGTTTTAAAATTTAGTTATCTCTGTATTAAATGGCAGGATATTTTAAAAAGTCATTGAGCTGAATAATTTGAAACAAGGTTAATAAAAATATTGTATAGAGTTTTAACCTAGTTTCCCTTCCTATCTTTGGGATATGTTTCATTATAGTTAACCTTGAACCTGCATTAATTTCCTACAAGACTTATTAGTTTAACATGTTAAAATATGTCTTTATTTATATTGATGTTATTAATAATAGCAATTAAAATTAACGTTTTCTACAAACAGGTTAGGAGTGGCTTTTGTGTGTTTTTAATAAGCAAACTATATCTACTGTTGCTAACGGTTAGATTACAAAGTATCTACTGGAAGTTTTTATGTTTATGCTTTTCTGTAGTGTCTATGTTCATATGGTAGATTTATAAACAGGTACTTGTTTGGTTAATGTTTATTAGAAAGACTAGTCCATTTTTAGTTGTTGATTTTTAGATTTTAGTTAAAGCTAAAACTCTTAATTGCCTCAGCATTTTCCCACTAAATTTAAGTGGTCTTGTGTACGCGTCTTAGTGTCTTCAGTTGTAGAGCTGAAATTGGCGTTAGTAAAACTATCAACCTCATAGGGTTGCAGTAAGGAGTAACTGAAATAATTTTCACCTAGCACCGTTCCTGTTGCATGATAAATACTGTATAAATGTTAATAAGTATTATGATTTTCTTCCCTGAACCATATCATTCTTCCACTTGCTTATAAAAAATACATTTTAAAAAGGACAGTAAAAGAAAGGAGAAAGTTTAGTTATTTAAAAATAAGAGCAGTAAACTAAAAGCAAAACAGTTAAGGATATTAAATTATTAACAGTAAATAGGTGCAGATTCTTATGAAGACAATTGATGAATACATATGTGCAATACTTAATTCATAGAATATTGTAAATGCTGATAATATTCTACTGAAAAAAGAATTTAATATTTAATGATCTTATTATAGTTAATAAACCATGAGACAGTATGGATCTCAAGGATATGCTTCTGTCCATTACCAGGAAGGTTTTATTTAAATGAGTGTCCCCATAATTGTCCTTATAGACTAAGCATATTTACAATATATTAAAGAGACCTGTAAAGCCATGACTGAATTTTGTAGTATTTTAAGTAATTCAACAAAATGTTTTACTGAAACAATTTAACTTTTTTTACTGGAGCACTTGCAACAATGTAATTTTATGTAATTTTGCTATGGAAACACTGTTTTGATGAATGCTAAATAGCTACAATAACTGGTATATCACTAAATTTTATTATATTTGAATGTTAATGTATTAATATTGATTTTGAAGTAGTTTAATGATTTATTTCTTTCCTGCATTAAGAAAATCAATTTATAATTTTAATTGATTTAGTGCTTGTATCCCATAAATACCACAGCTCACTTGTGCCCTTAAGTGACAGCAAAAGCTTGACAGTTGCTTTGTTTATTTATTAAAATTATTTTTACAGTACTAAATTGAGATGTACTTTGTAAGTTTTAAATATGTTTAATGAAAATGACTAGAAGGTGGTATCCCTTTGTAAAAATCAAAGCAATTTGTAATTTACACTTAGTCTAGCATTCTTTAAATCATTTTCAACTAGCATCTCTGTCCAAAGAGAAAAATCAAATGCAGAAATAATTCGCTCATTAATTTACATAAGCTTCCTGCTCCTTAATCCAGGTTTTCTAAGATGACGAATGACAAATATGAAAATCATCTGACATTGTTTTGATTAGGTATTTCATAAATGATGTGTGATAATATTGCTTGTTTTATTTGAGATATAAGGTACAATAATATATAGACATACATAGTGGTTATGCTCTCTTCATTAACCTTCTATTCTGGCAAATGCCAAAAGGACCATCCCTGCACCACATTCTACTGCCTTTCAGTCTGTGGAAAGAGTCAAGATCGATCATTCCAAGGTAATTTCTGGACTGTTAGTTGTTTTTATTTTGAAACATTTTTGTAGTTCTGCATTTGTGTGTTAGCTCCATGACCTACAGTTATCTTTCTAATATTTCAAACTTTTATAGAGATCTTTTAGGAATTTTTATGTTAAGAAGCTATCAACCTAGTAAACTCTAAATTTTAATAAAAAAAATATTGGACCAGAAGTTAAAAATTATTGGGCCATTCTGGGACATGAAGTATGTTCAGAGTCCACAGCCCCTCCTGGGTCGACAGCACCCTTATACACTAGGCCTATCATGAAAATGAGCTAGAAGCAAAACAGTAAAAAAGCAAACTGCATTTGTAGTATTTGTCTGGATGACCCTCTGTCTCATTAAGGCTATCATGATCCTTGCCATATCATAAGGCAACTTGAAAAACAAAATCCTAGAGAGAGAGAAAAAAAAAGTCTTCTGTGCACCTATTAGAATGGGCAAAATCCAGAGACTGTCGACACCAAATGCTGACAAGGATTATGTAAGAGGAACTCACTCACATTCATTGCTGGTGGGAATGCAAAATGGAACAGCTACTTTGCCAGACTGGCAGTTTTCTTAGAAAACTAAACATATTCTAAGCATGCAATCCAGCAGTCATACTTGGCATTTACTGAAAGGGTGTGAAAACTTATGTCCACACAGAAACCTGTGCGTGGATATTTATAGCAGTTTTATTCATAATTATCAAAACTTGGAAGCTACCAAGTTATCTTTTAGTAGGTGAAAGGATAAACTCTGGTCCATAAAGATAATGACATATTATTCAGCATTAAAAAGAGATGAGCTACTAAGCCATGAAAAGACATGGAGGAAACTTAAATGCATATTACTGAGTGAAAGAAGCCCTATGAAAAGGCTACATCTTGTGCAATTCCAATCATATGACATTCCAGAAAAGGCAAAGCCATAATGGCAGTAAATAAGCAGAGCACAGAAGATATTTAGTGCAGTGAACGCTAATATTTTATATGTTCTTACAATGCTGATGCTTGTCATCATGCATGTGCCTAAACCATAGAATGTTAAACCCTGGGAGTAAAACTTAATGTCAACCTGTAGACTATGGGTCATCAGTGGCCACTGTAGATCCATCAACTGTAGCAACTCTATCTAGTGGAGGATATTGACAATGGGGGGAAACTCGACGTGTGTTGGGGCAGAGGGTAGAGAGGGAACCTAGTACCTCAATATTGTTGTAAACTTAAAACTGTTCTAAAAATAAAGTTTATTAAAACTAGTCTGCCTGCTTCATCCTTGTTTGCAGAATTTACATTAAATATAGAGCCTTTAGGAGATGCTACTTAATATATAGAAATGAATCTTTAGTAAAAAGAATTCTCCTTTTTGGTATCTGGATAGAGCCAATACTTGGGAACTTGTGGTACCTCATAATATTTTATACAGGCTGCTGCTAATCTGTGTGACTACATCTGTCATCCAGGGGCCCACAGTTTCAACACAATGGCCGCTAATACCTCAGAGGCGACCAAAAAAGGGGAAAAAGCCCAAATTTACTCTATAGTGACAACAGGTAGGAAGCATCTGAGAGTTTGTGTTAGAGACGGAGGTCGTGGGTTTCATGCCCTGCAATTAAAGTTGATTCCCAAATTTTGATCGGATGTTGAATGTCGTTGATCTTGGAAGTATGGTTTGAGAATTTCAGTGACACTAGGAATTCCCTTATTATTTATTTGCATGTGACAGAAACCAAAACAAACTAGCTTGGGAGAAAAAAATATCTGCTGGCACCTTTAATGAGGGACTACTGTCGTGAACCCATTCAATATTCTGTCACTATTTCTAGGGGTGGATCTATCTATCATCACCATGTGGGACTCAGGGAATTCCTAAAAGAAAGGTAATTTTTTAGCAAAGGAAAAATGGGAATGTGCATGGCTACTATAGTTACCTACAATGACATACAGGATTTAGTGTATTAGCTAAAATGTTTTGATGCTTGCTGCTATGGTCAGGTAACAGAAGCTACCTTAATGACTAAAGCAATAATGGCTTTGTCATCATATGGAGATTTTTGGACAGAGGAAAAGAAACACTGAAAGAAAGAGATAGTAGTAAAATGTGGGGAGCAACTATGGGTAGCAGTTAAGGTCAAGATTCTGTAGGCCCTATTTGTGAATACTTCAAAGTCAGCTCTAAAGAGTAGGTTTTGAACAACACCATGGTGGTCAGTGCACCCTTAGGGAAGGAAGAGCAGAAAGTCATAAAGGTGTGGGTTTTCCATAAAAAACACCTTGACTTCAGCTTCCTGAAGTTAAAATCTCAAAGCCATTATGAGAAGCACACCGGCTGATATAAACTGTCGTTTTTTGCTTTCAGAAATGTCCTAAAAGAAGTTAGGATGCTTTATTTAGCTCAATCCGTGCTCCATAGCCTTAGGGACCAGAACAAAGAACGCACTATGACCCTGTTTCCCACTGTTATCTCTAAATGCATTTTAACGTGACACTAAATATTAATGTTGTAACAGGCGTTGTAACACAAAAGTAACGAAATTAGGGTTAAAATTCTTTTTCTTCTGTCAAAATCATATTTCATTAGTGATATCCCCACAAAATAGTACCTATTCTTTGAAATTGTTATGCTCGCTCAAAAGCTTGCAAATTAGTGTAAACTCAGGACCTGCCGAACATCCTTTCAACATTATGAGATTCCAGAAAATGTGAATAGGATGTTTCAGTTGTTAGGTAATTTTCCAGATGCCTTTTTTTGTGCTTAGATAATTCAAACGGCTTCCTTTCAACACTTCAGGCTTGCCATGTACACTATATTGGAGTGTGTAACATTTTTGAAGGAATTTGGCACAGAAATTGCTTATCCACTTCTAACTCTCTAAGTTTGAAGAGTGTCTGCCAAGATCTCTATAAATACATCCTAATAAATATATTTTCACCCATTTTTAAAATTCCTTACCTCAAGTGTCAATATTGTGTATATTATGATAAGAGCAGTTTAATTTGTTATGCTTTTTACTGATATTTGGAATAAGTGTATTTAGGCTATTTTTATAACAAACCCCAGTATTTGCAAATGTGATTTATATCTGATCGTTTATTAAAAGGGACACTTAAAAGCTTAATTTCAATCGAGATTTCTGTGTCCGTAGGTAAACAGCAAGTTAGATAAAAATTGTCCCAATCCCTAATTAATTTACACACAAAATTGAGCATTTTCTTTGTCTTATTTTTGGCTTTGTTGATATTATAAGTTACATTAAATATTATACTATGTTTTCCTACCTTAACATTACCAGAACATTAAATATATAGGAGATGATGTAATAAACTTAGTTTATTATTATTTTTGGATATATATAAAACTTTTAAAATCAATTTGGAGTGTAGAAGGGTCTACGTCCAACCATTCAACTTCTCGTAACTTTTTAATTTTTCTAAATGAAGAGTGTAAATAACCACCAAGCAGCATGGTCTGAGCTGGTCCCACTCAAAAGAATGCTATGCTGCAAGAGAACTGCCACAATTTCAAACTAGTGCAATTCAGAAGTGACTCTGATGGAGGGTCAAAGGCATATTTGTCAGCCAAATAAAGCAGAAATATAGAGCAATACGGTTTAGGATTAACTCAGTCTGCTACCATTGAGATCATGCAAATTTGCCAAATTTTATAATTTGGGGGATTAATACAATTTGAAAATTTGGGAGTAAGGGAATTTTCACTAATTGGGCTCTATATAACTCAAATGCAACTGCACTAAAATGAAAAGAAACTTGGATTTGGATTTGATGAGACCTGGATTTGAATCCTAATGATGTGTAAATTTAGTTGCTTAATCCATTCACGCTTCAGCTGCTGCTTCTATATAAGGAGAAGATAGTACATACCTTAGGCAATTGCTGGAGATTATAGGTAGTGCCTAAGCATTTGGCTTATGAAAGAGATTAATATTATTTGATTTCTTTCCATGATTGCTAACAGTATCTGATCACTCCTCTGGCTTCCCATTTCCACAACTGGCTTTTAACATGTCGAACTTTACTTCTTCTATAGTAGTAATTAAGAAAGTATCTTCTGTATACATTATTTAGGGCTTGTCAAAGATGGCTGAAAGTTCAGAGATGTTGAGAACATATGCCTGATTTCTAGTTTATTCTGTGATGAGATTCCTTCCTTCCTTCCTTCCTTCTTTCCTCCTTCCTTCCTTCCTTCCTTCCTTCCTTCCTTCCTTCCTTCCTTCCTTCCTTCCTCCCTCCCTCCCTCCCTCCCTCCCTCCCTTCCTCACTCCCTTCATTCCTTCTTTCCTCCCTCCCTTCCTTTTTTTGGTCAAAGACAGAGCACCCAGGCTACAGTGCTGTGGCCTTCCACCTGGCTCACTGTAACCTTAAAGTCTTGGGCTCAGGCAATCCTCCTACCTCAGCCTCCCATGTAGCCGAAACTACAAGCATGGGACAGCATACTCAGCTAAGTTTTCTATTTTTAGTAGAGACAGCATCTGATTCTTGCTCAGGCTGGTCTCCAACTCCTGAGCTCAAGTGATACTACTCCTGCCTTGGCCTCCCAAAGTTTTAGTATCATAGGAAGATTTCTGTTTTTCCGATATTTGTGTTGGACTGATTAAGTGATGGGTTTTCCATGCATGTTGGGTCTCAAAAGGAAAACTGAGTTAATTAATACAACTCTTGCGACTCTTCCTCTTGAAGCTGTAAGCTATTGTCTCAGTTAATTACTAATGATGTGGACAGATAAATGTACAAGATTATTCAGGTCAAGCAAAATCTGACACTTAGCAGCCTCCCAAACCTGCTTTCTACTGTTATTGTTTATTTTATGTGCCCAAGGTTTCAGATGAAATGTGGATTAAATGAAATTTATTTAAATTAAAAAGTTTTAAAAATGTAAAAGAAAAGTGAAGCATCTTTATATTCTACATTAGATATAAAACTTATTTTCACTGGAATTAAACAGTAGCAAAGAAGAGGCATTAGTATTAAGTTAAATTGCCTTATTAATGCTTAAATTATACCTATAAGGAAACCATGATGTGGTTCATAAATATTAGTGTGATTAATTCTCCTAATCTGTGCTTCACCTTATAATTAATTTATTTGTATAGAATTACTTCATTATAGTATGTATTATATTATCAGCTATTCTGGACTTGTCTGAATTGTACTATGAAAATAGGGACTGTATCTTGATAGCCTTATCTAGTTATTTGCTTCCTTTACACTTTTATATGCTTTTTAACACTAGGTTACTAATTCAATGGCTTTAATGGTAAAAATTATTATGCATTTTCCCTTATTCATTAAAATTATGCTTTGTGTAATTTATTCATGTCTTTATATGCTTTGTTTTTTAAATAAAAGACACATTATTCCATAATTTATTTTGACTTTATTCATTAATTTGTTTTAGAAATGTAGCCAATTCATCTAATATCACTCTTTTCTAAATTAATAAGAAAATTTACAAAAATCAGTTCCATTAAAAATACTTCAGCAAAAAAAAAAAGATAAGATACGTTATCAAAAAAAGAAAGAAATACTCCAGCAACATCCTGTAGATTAGGTTCACTAAATACATTTGAATAAACTTATGGTGCTCCAGGATTCCTTACAAATATGTTGAATCAATTCAGAAGAAAAAAAAAAAACACAAAGGAACAATTTGCTTTAAGAAAATGTTTAGATGAAACTCTTATAGAAAAACACAGAAAAAAATGTTTCTCTACCCCAGTATTGTCTACAGATAGCAAAAGAGTTCTTATAGCATTATTTGGATAATAGCATGACTCCAGATCAGAACCATGTAGCAAAACTCTGTCCCAGAATCTAATTAGAGAAATAGCACTGAAAAATCCTATCTCAACAGTATTTAGAAGGTGCTTTATGCCACTGATTTTCTCTGATTTGTTCAATAAAACTTGAAATTATTTTACTGTCTCGTGGGTCGGATTTCCAATCTTGTATTGAACTGAGACCCATGTACTCATGTTCGACCTCCTCTGCTTTGTTAAGGAGTGTCACTCTCTTTGTCATCCCAAGATTCCTATTATGTGTTTTTAGATGTCAGTGACTCTAAATCTCTCCAATGATGTGAGTTTACAAATATCTTAACTTTTGAAATCATTTTTCCACTAGTTTATGAATTAACATGCATTACTAAACAATTGGATTTCCCTTGCAATTTATTTAAAAGCTGTAGTGAGTATTTTACAACATAGAAAAGACAAACTTATCTTTCTCATGTTCTGTGAACTTTGAGACCATGTTTGCTATTTCTCATGAAAAGAAGAAAAATACGTAAAATAATTTTAAATAAATGAATTTTTATCTTCTATACATTGTTGTGATTTTATAGATATTTTATATATTACTATTTGAAAATATCTGGAGCTGATTAACATGCCTGTAGTTATTTTGTTTTATGGTTTTAAATACTATCAAATATATTGTTATATCTGAATGTCTCAAAACAACCCTGCAAGTTTTCCAAGTGGATTTATTGGAATATAGAATAAAAATGTGGTTCTCGTTGGTAATAATGATATAGATAATTTGGGTTCATTTTCTTTGGTAGTAATCCAAGTAAGCTATGATTAAAGATAGAGCTACTGTTAATCGGAGCAAGCTGGTGCTGAGGAAAGACTATTCTGAAAATCATTTCTTTGACTGTCATCCTGATTAGTTTATGTTATTTGTGGAGTTAGTTTTTTCTCAAGTAAAACTGCAAGCAATCACTTTATTTGATTTTATTGGGTTCTATGTTTTTGCAAGCAGATTATATCTTCTTAATTTGTTCTTTATATGAAAAGACAACATATATGTTTTATAATAAAAATAAAATCTAACCAATCCTTCTTTATCTGCTGTTCCCCATGAAAGTTGATTTTGAATCTACTTGAAGTATAGTAAGCTATTTTTTATGAGGTTCAGATAATCTTAGACAAATTATTTGTGATATCTGGTCTAGGAGAGTGATCTTCTAAAAGTTGTCTTTTGATTAGAATGGCTTTATAAACTTAATTTTGCATTCATATTTTAACCCCCTGGTTTAATTGCACAAAAGGTTTTGCTGCCAGCTTAATATAGCACATATTTTATTTGGAGCAAAAAATTTCCCATCCAATTTTAAGGTCCTGATGTTCTTATTTTAATGTTTGAAGCCCAAAACTAAAATAAACATCTAACAGGAAGGGGCAGACATTGAGGAACAAACCTCGGAAGCTACACAACTATTGATCATAATACAAGGAGTGAAATTTTATTTTTTTTATGATCATAATGCAGCAAGTATGTGGATTTGACGATCATGCAGCTCTGGAAACATTTACATTAAATTTTGAGTATTACAACTTGTGATAACAATTGTTCAGCACCTCTTTGGATTTTTCAACCTTGGTAACTGCCTTATAAAAAGTTTGGCTTGGAGGTTTATAGAATATACATAGAGCAGAGCATGTTTTCCTCTGTGATCAGAGGCAGGCAGCCAGAGGCTCAGATTTGCTGATCTCAATTTGGCACTAATAAAGAGCCACCTGGTTGACTACTAGTTACAGCTTTCATTAAACGGAAGTGAATGCAGAAATAAAATACTTCATTGGTTACAATATTTTTTTTTTAGATGTTTCCCTGCTATTTGATCTGCTACTGTAGGAAGAGATATAGAATGTTATGCATGTATCTGGAGAAGGGCAAGATTTTCCATCACATAGGTCAAAAACTTTCTGTAAACATGATCACATTATCACAGATTGACAAAGAATGCAGGAAGAATACCAAGCCATAAGGTTTTCATTTCTGAAGCTAATTTTAAACTAGCGTCTTTCCTCTTTCTAACTACAGGCATCTTTGGAGAGACTTATGGATGCAATATTACTTTAATGGGAAATTCAGTCAATTCTTATCATGTTCTGTAAAGTCTCAGAAATGTTGATCTGAACCTTTTCTCCTTGGAAAAATACAGGATTAAAATCCTGTGACCCATTCTCACCACAACATTATTGTCAACCATCAGTATATTAGTTTTATGTGTCTTTGAAGACACCATATTTAATATAGATATTTGATTCATTAACTTAGAGCTCATGCCAAACCCAGCAGAACTCTTACCTGAACAGAGGTTATCTAACACAAGTATTTCTCATATTTATTTATTTATTTATTTGATTTAGATGTTAGGAACACCAGAAAGTACTTATGCACTATGCTTGGGGCACTGAAATCATCTCCGTAAGACACCAAAATGAAAAAAAAAAAATGTAGTTCTCAATAGACCTTGAAAAGGATACTTGTTTAAAGTATGAAAACTTGAACAAGAAGGCAGAGCAGAACATTGCCTCGTTGGACCACAGCTGGGAATAAGAGTATCAGGGCAACTCAATGTTTTAGTCCTCTGAACATGTTTGCAAATGACCATGAAAGCATGAGTGTAGAGATTTTAGGCATAGAAATAAATTTTAGCCACTAGGCAAATTTGCAAATATGGTATCTGTGAAGAATAAAGAATTTCTCAATCATGTATTTGAACAAGAGTGATTCTGAAATATGTTTGTACAGGGATGATTGTGTGGTGTTTCCTTTTAATATGGAATATAATTAAGACATCTTAAAATTGGCAGAGACCTTAAGAACCAAAGAGTCCCAACTCCTATAGCATGTACAAATCTCTTGTACAATTTATTGAAATAATGACATCAAACTTAAGCACTGACGTTTACCATGATTGGAATCTTACACATTGTACAGAGACTGATGAGTCCTTTTGCTGTTTTAATATAATTTCTAACAGTTATTTCTATTTCTCATCTTTTAAAGCTACAGAGCATAAGTCCTTTGCTTTGTTCACATGCAAACTGATTCACAAATTCTAATATGCTAATATGCTGATATATTGTTTTCTTTTCTTGAGACAGAGTCTCACTCTGTTGCTCAGGCTAGAGGACCATAGCATCAGCCTAAGTTGCAGCAACCTCAAATTCCTGGGCTCAAGGGATCCTCCTTCCTCAGCCTCCCAAATAGCTTTGACTATAGGTGTCCACCACAATGCCTGGCTAATGTTTTTCTATTTTTAGTAGAGACAGGGTCTGGCTTTTGTTTAGGCTGGTCTTGAACTCCAAACTCACTCAAAGGATCTTTACACATTGGCCTTCCAGAATACTAGGATTGTACGTGTGAGCCACCATGTCTAGCTGTATGCTAATACTTTTCTACATGAAATATTTTATCAGGATGACTTTTAATACTTGTGTATTTTCATATAAATTGTTAAATAAAAAATAAAAGTTGATTAGAGAAATCTCAAAATTAAGAAAGTTATTAAGCCTTATGTCACAATTGAATAAAATTTTTGTTCAACATTTTTTGTATCAGTTTTCTGAGAAAAATGCACTTTTTATTTAGTCTTTGGTTGCTTTGTCTAAATACCTTCTTTTATATGTGTGTGTGTCTACACACACATATGGATATGTACGTGTGTGTCTGGGTCTGTATGTCTGTGTATGTCTCTCTCTGTGTGTGTATAAACTTTGTATTCATGGTTAGCCACTCTGGTGATATTGTCCGTGAAAAATCAAAATAAATGGCTTCATTGGTGAAATTTGGCTTTACAAAGGATTCATTTTGTAATGATTTGATTATAATTCACAGACAATGCATTTCTCTTTATTTTCTACCCACAAAATAAGAGACATTGTGGATATGCTTATTGTCACAATCAGAGCACTTTACTCTGTCTTTGAAGTTTTAAAACTTAAGTAACAAATCAAGTTGAATAAAAAAGGTTACTCTTTAGGACAATCTGTCTGTATTTCTACTTCTTGTAATCGGCCATTTAGCATCCCTTGCTCATTTTCTTTGTCTCTATTTAGAATCAAAAAAAGGGTTTTTGGAATTTTTTAGTTCATATCCAAACTTAGTTTTCTGTGACAGAAATATTCAATTTTTAATACTTTATTTACCCTAATTGTTTTCTATTTTATCTGTCTGATTTTATCTATTCTCTCTCTGTGTCTCTTGGTTTAACTGTAACAGCTTACAACATCCTAAATGCATGACCTTATGTTTTTAACAAGTTTATTTTATTTCTTACAATAATAAAAATAGGTTCAAAGATGAAGGCAAGTTATTTTTCCTGTTCATCTAGGGATGGCCATTTCTTTTTCTGGGGGGGTGGCCATTTGTTGATCTGAATGTCTCTTCTCCTATCTCTACAGACAATAACAACTATTTTTCTCACCGATGTGTTTAAAAATAACTCAATTGAATTAAAACTGCTAAATATTTTGCTGGTATTTTAATCTAGCCAAGGAAAATTGGGGGTGACATTTTGTGATTAATAGTTATTTGTCAGGTGAACCAATACTTTTGAAAATTTTTGTGCATTCTGACAGTATATTGTGTTGTTAGGGCCTTAGAATCTTTTTTCTTGGTATGAAGTGCTTGATCTGGTATTTTTATTCACAGCAACGTCATTTCTAAACATTTTTGTTGTACTTTTGTACTAATTATTTTGTGTATCAGAAACATCTTTTCTGGCCATGTTCTTCGCCCCTTTCCGTATGTTTCTGCTATATGTGTACACCATTCTTTCCCCCAGAATGGTTTCTTTCCTGAAAGTGTCCCACTGTTATACCTCTTGGTGTTCTTCAAGGTTGCCATCTCTTGCTGCACACTAGGGGTGTATTTCTGTGAGTGATGGTACAGAGGAATTTTCCACACCCTTAAACTTGTCCAGTTAGTTTTACAAAGATCAGAATTAGAGTCAGTTTTACTTTACTACCCATTATAATCATAAGCAGGTATATTATAGAAGCATACAGATTCATTCAAAAGAATTGACTGACCAATTATCAGACATCTTTCTGTAATCCTAGCACTCTGGGAGGCCAAGATGGGAAGATTGCTTGAGCTCAGGAGTTCAAGACCAGACTGAGCAAGAGTGGGAAACCATCTCCACTGAATAAAGAAAAACTAGCCAGGCATTTTGGGGGGTGCCTGTAGTCCTAGCTACTGGGGAAGCTGAGGCCAGAGGATCCCATGAGCACACGAGTTTGAGGTTTTTGTGAGCTATGATGATGCCATGGCTATCTATCCAGGGCAAGAGAGTGAGACTGTATCTCAAAAAAAAAAAAAAAAAAAAAATCCTGTGATCCTGTGTTTTTATTACTATTGGTTAGTTAGAGAACAACAGGTTGTTTACAGAAAAACTTGTTAGAGCATGTACTTATGTTTTTGTCTTTACTTTTCATTTCTTTTCAAGTTAGACTTCTTAACAACTATCCAGTGAACAGATTAAAGAGTCCATGTACATAGTCACTGGGACAATTTGTTAGGAATGGTTTTACTTGGCTTTTCTTTGAGGACATTTATCATGACAAGGATGCACCTGTTACCACATTTCTCAGTAGCTGGAAGAACAGGGCCAAATACTAAAAAAAAAAAAAAAGAAAAAGAAAAAAAATCACTTTACTTTTTCATTAAAATCATTTCTTTGCAGTTTGAATTTTCTGTCATTCTGTGATTATCAAATATGGAGTTATGTGATTTCTAAGAGTTAATGAAAAACGTACAAGATTTTTACTTGCTAAGAGGTAAATAATGTGCTTTGCCACAGTGATCTAAGTTACTTGGATTTTTCAAAGATGAGGTGCTTTTTTTCCAAAGATATTACATATTTGAGGCTATAAATTCCATGAAAAAGCTAGAAAAGTACTTAAGGCATTGAAAATATTAGATGGCTAAGGTAGAAAATTTACCATATTTGGTAAGAGATAAGGATCAGATAGTAAAAATGGAATCATTTTTGGAAGCAGTCTTTTGTTGCAATCTGTTAGGCAGCCAGAGTTAGCTCATTTTATTATTACCAATCTGTCACAAATGTGACTACTTAAAAAAAAAAAGTTTTTATGAATTTTCGGTTATGACATACACATTTCTTACATAGTATCACTCAGCTCTTTGATACATTACATAAACAATTATTACCTTACAGTTGAAAACTTTGTAAAAAAAGTAGTAACTAAAATTCTGTTTTTAAGCATTAACCCTGAAAGGAAATGGGAATTTATGTATTTAAAATGTTATTACTTACCTTATAGCCTTGGAATAGATGATTTAATTTCCCAATGTATGTAACTTTTTCATCTTTGAAATGTACAAAATAAGTTAATTTGGATGTGTGAACTGTAATTA